>JBAMHZ010418126.1:0-11894 GCA_037177395.1 Alpinia galanga
TGTTTAAATCCTATTTAAATTAATTTTACTATTATAATTAATTTTTTAATTTTTTCCATAATTATTTTATTTATTTTAATATTAAAGTTAAAAATTTCACTTTTAATTTTTATATTTTATATTTACAAATTATCGAAACAGTATCGGCACACACGATACGGTACCGAAACCGTATCGTTCTAGTCGCAGACCGAAACCTCGGCTCAGGTCGAGATTTTAAACCTTGGTTATTTGTAAGTTATTGAGGCCCAAAGTCAACTATAAGATACTACCAGCACTGTATGGTTTTGAAGATCAGATGATTTAATAGAATGGAATATGGAATGTGTAGCATTGATTATTTTCCTGACAACTATGCTCATTTTTGTGGTACAATCAAATTTTCCCATCACATGTGTTCTGAGTTTTTATCAATGCAGGGTCGATCACAGCGATGTTTTAAAGGCCACAGTGGACCAGTTCTTTCACTGGCTGATACATTGCTCGGTGATAGTGGTTCTAAGATTCTTGCAACTGGCGGAGAAGATTGCACAGTTCGCCTTTGGTCTCTTAATCCTAGTGGGAAGCAACATCCTCTAGTTTCAACGTATCATGGCCATGAGAAACCTTTGTCATTTTTGACAGTTGCTGGGTATCAATCTCTTTAACATCTCTTTCCTTCTGCTCATATATTCTATGAAGTGATGTTCAAGCTAAGGCCAGTCTGTTCCAAGCAATTTAGACCTCATACAGAAAGAATACTCCTTTCTAGTTTTTTTTTTCATAAAAAAAATTTGCAAGATTTAAAGTTACTTGACAAGTGTGCCTAAGTTGTCCTCTTTGATATAAAAAATATTGATTTATACTGGAGTCTCATTGATGAACCAGAATAATAGGATCTCTCCTAATGAGGTTATCGATATTGGCAACCTTCATCAATTACATATTTCTCATGTTCATTTCTGAGTACATAGAAATTGTTGAAATCCGATTAGGGATGCCACTTACTTTCATTCTAATCTGTCTTTTGATACAAATTATTTTATTTTTCAGGCACAAATCTTCTCTTTTGGTTAGCATTTCTAAAGATGCAAGGGTACATCTCCGTCACTCTATTCAGCAAATTTTGCCATGAATTTCTTGGCTGACCAGACTTATCTTCATGTTGATGAGCAATGCAAACTGAAGTTAATATATGGAATTAATGAATATTTTCATTTGTTGTTCTAGATGATGCTTTTACCGATTTTATGTGTGATATTGTTCCCACATCAAGTATCTGGCTTCATGTTAATGCCGCTGAGTAAATCATCCCAATTATTTAGGGTTATCTTCCCATTACATGTAGTTACCTTTTGTTTGTTTGAGTTTGGACAACAGCATTTTCCTCCTCTTCTTTTTTTTTTAACACAGTTGGCATACCTTTTTTTCCTAATTGTACTCAAAGTGTTTCAGGAATTTTTATTCATGGATTTGTTAGTGATAGTTGTTTCCATATCATTTATACATATTAAGTATTTATGATGAATCCTACTTTAAATAGGGTTTATCATTATTTTCCTTCTATTATAGCAATCATGCTTTGTCATTTACCATTCCAGGGACCAAATAGGTAGTTGAGAATTGGTCTAACAATTCTAACACATGATGTATTGTTCTTCTTTGTAGGTCAGAGTTTGGGATGCATCTGCATCCTCCTCAAATTTGTCATCTTGTGTTGGAATGACATCAGTCACTGGACAACCTATTGCTATGAAATGTCATGACACACTTTGCTACATTGCTGGTGGAGCATTTGTTACAGCAATTGATTTACGAACAATGCAAAGGGCTTTCACTGCTGCAGTTCATGGTCCTAAAATATACTCATTCCAAATGCTACCGTCTAAATGGCTAATATGTACTGGTGGAAAGGACAAGTAAGTAGAGCTTTGCTACTTTTCCAAGCATAGTTATAAAACCAGGATGGAACTGTCAATTGAATTAGAGAAAACCAGAACCCCAGATACCTTTCAGATTGGATGTTCAAAAAAATGGGTCTGGACGACCTATTTTTACAAAACTTTACAAGGACTGGCTAGTTTTAACATATGCTTTGACTTGTCAAAAATGGCCATTCATAATTATCACAATTAATTGGGGTAGAAAAAATGTTACTTTTCTTAACGTTTTAACCTAGTTTTCACCGCCTAGAACCTCCGTTCAAAATGTAATTGCAATTTAGTTATTCTAGTCCAATACCAATACTTGTTCTTTATGCAATGGTAAATTAATTTCTTTTTCCATTGGTTTATACGTAAAAGACTTTTCATAAGAAGATATTTTAGTAGATCTTTATATGTGATTATTATGCTGGTGTCACCAATTAGCTTGTTCGGATTGATAGCTGGGTCTATTAGCAATTCAATTGATTGAACCACTGGTGCGGCCAGTGACCCAAAATTTGTATGGTTCCGTTTCTGGATTGGTTTTTAATACTATATCTCTAAGTGAGTGTGACTAGCAAGTTGGTAAGACTGAGATCGTGAATAACTATAAAATTGTCCGAACACACAAAATATGGTACTGCAAAGATGTTATGATTTCATTCTTGTGGTTAATCATAAAATCTTTCTGTTTTCAAATTACAGGGCCTTGTTATGGGACATCAGAAAAAGCCAAGGGCATCCTGAAGGACCAGAACCGGTGGCCGAGCTGGAAGTAAACCACAACACAGTAAATTTTCTACACATGGATCCGTACAAAGTTGTAACTGGAGGGCCATTTGATTACAGAGTCCAAGTTTGGGAAACTGATACTGGCTTCCTTGCCAACTTACTGGACTGCCGGCCAGACACCAGGGAAGTGGCTGGTTTGTCAGCCATGGCTGTTGATCAATGCCGAATCGTTACATCGGGTTGTTCAAATTATCCAGAGTTTGTGTGTTACCGGGACTTCTCTGGCTGTTCTTTACCTGTGTCTCTTGAAGACTTGGGCGGTGCTGGATCAAAATTTTGGGAGTCCACTCCACTCAGCGATTGACTTCTTTGTGCACTGAGCTCTTTTTTTTAATATTTTCTTTCTTTTCTGTAAAATTTGATGCAGAGAAAGCAGATTTTCAGTTTCTGTAAATCCTTCCAGATGTTGAGTGGCAATTTTCGAGTTCAAAAGAAAACAATAGAAAGAAAATAAAAATACAAGAATAGTTGGCACATCAAGTTTATTTGGTGGATTCCAACACTTGTAATAATTTTTGTATGTGATTATAATTAGAAGAACTGCAGACTCACTTAAGCCAAATACACAGGTTTGTTTCTTTGGTTAAAAAACAAACTTCTGGTTGAAGGTCTACATCTTGTCACGAAGTAACTATGTTCAAATTTTCTGAAATATTTTCCAAAGAAAATTAAAAATTCCAAGTATACGTGTAATATTGTGATGGTCTTAAAACAAATGGTCCCATTAGTATAATAATTAAGAATAATGCATGCTTTTAGTGATGAAGTGGGGGAAATGGATGCTAAAATTAGTTGACCCATACAAAATTCTCTTGATGAATATTTTGTTAATCTATTTGACTATATAAATTGTATATGATATTGGAATCAATTTAATTTCATTTCACTTTTCTCCAAGTGGATGCTATTTTGACAATAATTTGATTTGTTTGGCTTCACATGATTGATTATACATTCATTCCTTAAATGAATTCTTTAAGAATCAACTCTCGCCCACTACAAATGTATCACATTTATACTAATCAACTGGTTGATGCCTTTGAATAACATGATTTATGAAGGTTAAACTTATCCAATAAATTAAATTTAGTATTTGTTGTCTATATGATATTTCTATTTGGTGGCTGAAATTAAGGTTTTTCTAGGGTTGCGTTTACTTATTGTTCTATGTACTTAATTATTTTTGCTGATAATATGAAGTTATTATAAGACAAATCTTATATCACATGAGATCCATAGCCTACCAAGGAGGGGGCTCTATATATACTTTGAAAAATAACAACAAAAAATATTTTCTTAGCTAATAAAAATATTTAGTAATACAAATATCGATTACATTGTCCACGAATATAATTAAAAATCATCAGAAACTTGATCTATTAAAAAAGATATTAATGTATATTTTATATATATCCTTAATAGATATCGTCCCTAATTAACAGATATATATATATCATCAATTTGAATGCGCCTCCACTCTCAAGCACCAAAATTAATTTCTGGGATTTGCATCTTTTAAGTTAACCTTGGAACATAAGAAAGTTAGCTAGCCCTTGCAAAATGGAATTTGGATTCTTGAAGTCAACCTTGAGAACTTAAATTAAAGAACGTCAACCCTTCCGTCCCCTTCCTTCCGATTGTGGAAGTCCATGTCAATCTGAAAGAAGGTCAAATCTTCTTTCTTCCTTCAGCAAAGACTTTGTTATTAGTGAGGTGGACTTATCAAGTCTTCTTTTGACACAAAAAAAATACTTTAAATTTATTTTTATTATTATTAAAATAAACAATTATTAATCTATTCCATGATATTTGTTATCAGTGATCTAATTTGGTGGCTAAGTACTTTGCGAAAAGCACTAAGCGCAATGAAAGCATAAGGGGTAAAGGAGACTGAGACACTAGTAATAAGACGTTGATTGACGATCCAATTTAACATAGTAAAAATAAATACTGTTGAAGGAGTATTTATGAAGGATTATAGGACATGATTAATCATTTTTAAATATTAGTTGGGCTAAAGATTGAAACACTCTGATGCTAACTAAAAAAAATAAAAGTAAATAACTTAAATGGTAAATAATTTAATTTTGAATTGATATAACAGTATTATTAAAAAAAATATATTAAATGAAAATTCCTTTATTTATCATGGTAAAAAAACACTTCACTCTTCACGGTCAAAGAGTAGAAATATAGTGGAAACTACAATCGCAATCCACAACGCAAAGACGAAGAACAACAGCACGTTCGCGATCCGCATCGCAATTTCTTGAGCCCGCTTGACGGCCAGGTGGTCCTCGCAGGGGAGGCGACGTCCGGCAACGGCAAAGAAAACAAGGCCGACGGTGATGGCCACCTCCGCCCAAAGGAGGAAAAGTAAAGGCACGAAGAGAGGATGCTCGGAGAGTTCATCGATTTGGAGGCTGGAGAAGTAGATTCCCACGCTAAAGATGGCCGGAAGCACCATCCGCCTGATTGACATGGGTTCCAGGGGAGGCACTCCGCCGTTGTCGCCGGAGATCATGACCTTTGGATCCATCCACGATTCGACGGTGGGTCGAAGCTCGCGAGGTGTCCTTGTAGATATAGATAGGAATGTATATGATGATCAAGGGCGATGGTTAGTTACTGCACCATGCATGGTAAACCATGGATTTGTCCATGCATGCTTTAACACTAAATCAGGACAGTGCGTGGCTGCGCGATAACCAAATGTCATGCATGATGCATGGATGGACATGGCATGATACCCACTCTCCTTCATGTCATACGCATCATGATGCACATACGCGAGCTTGCTATCTCATCATTCGCTGCAATATTTTACTTAGCTGCTTGATAACGAAGAAAAAGGAAATTTCAAACATGCCTGTTGACGGTGGCATCATTATGTGATCATTGATGACGTGGAAACGAAACTTCAAACATCTCTTTTTGTTATTATCATTTTGTTTACACTATTATTATTTATAATAAGTTGGTAAACATGAAACATTGAAAGTACAAAAGCAAAACTACGGCGTGGCAACCTCAAGTCTAGTATTGGGCTTGATCGTTGCTTGATTTCCATGACCCATTGGACTTGGATGGCCCAACTATCATCTTATTTATTCTAATTTAGATTCCAAATTACATTTAATATTATGTTTAGTAGAGAGAATAAGAACCCACCTTTTAAACTATGGTAACTAGTGGAATGCAATCTCTCATTACTTGAAATGAGCCATTCGTTAAATTGTGCATTCAACATAGGCATAGAATCATTGAAAGAAGAAAAAAAATGATCTATTCACATTTTCTTTCATCTCAAGTTAAATTATGCATTCGAAATATGAATAGAAACGTTGAGAAAATGCTCTCCTTTCATTCTACCTTATCAAACATGGCCTAACATCCCTTGCGTGGTCTATTTGAGCCTTCAAGTTGGCTCCACTCGTCCAGCATTCTGAGCTAGTTCTCCGGGAAGAAGACCAAACTTGAAAAATCTTCAAAATCTTGTTCCCCAGGAAGAATGATTTTACCCACACTGATGAGCAAAGTTTACATATATATTCCAACCGAAAGAACTATTTTCATTTGTTCGCAAGGCACTTTTTGTGGCATGAAACTACGATTCAAACCTGCTACCAATATGTTACGAAAGGATTAGTATCACAAGGCTGCACCTCCAGAGTTACGTTCTGAGGGAGACCTGCCACCTACTTGGTCGAATCCAATCATTGTTTTGTCACTCTTAACAGTTACAGATTTTGTTTGCAGTACAGTTTAGTTCATAATCATACTAAAAACCCTGCAGTTTGGGGCCTGATTTCTGTTTTTCAATAGTCATTTGCAATTTAGCATTAGATGCTCGGACAAGAGGAATCATGATCCCCAAGATGAAACCACAAAAGGAAGTAGATGCTCGACTCAAGTGCTCTTCGCCTTGATTTTGCAGCATCTCCATATATCTTTCCTGTAGGGAAGGCGAGCAGCAAGCAAGGTGGAAGACAGTGCAGTGGATGCTCTCGCCTTGAATTGCCATAAACCCCACTGCACGAGAGCAACCCCACTGCAATTCATTGTCCTCTCCCCCACTGTGTCAGCGGGGGCAGCAGCAGCGCCACGACTTGGAATGCTCGATGAAGCTCCCACTAACTTTTTAGCCCTTAGTCTAGGCCCTGCATACTCCCCTCCTCCCCAAAAGCCACCTTTGGATGGCCAAACTCAAATCCCTCCATTTCTCTCTGTCTTGGGGATTGCAATTCTCTGTCTCCCTATTCATACCTGCACGTCTCATTTATTGTTATATTCACATAAGTATCTATGTGCATTCCCTGTTGGAGCTTAACTGTGAGGTCCTAGCTCAGATTGACAGGGGTGGTCCAGCTCCTCCGCGTCTTATCCCAGAAGTCTTGTATGGCTGTAAATGCAAATCAACTCCTTTCATGGCTGCTTCCCCTCTTCCTTGTCACCCTGATGGGCATTCCCTTCTTCATCCTTACAGTTGGAAAATTCACAATGTGGTCCTCCTCTGCCGCCCACCTGCGATCACGACTCTAAATTAGATTTCGACTTTTGTCTTTTCATCATCCCTGACGCTGTGCAGACTGCGACAACACCCCGCACACGTGTGATTTGCATGTGCCGACATGGATCGTAACCTCCCCTCCCCTGCGCACACCGTACGTGCTTGAACTTCCACTATGTGTTGCTCGCTCCATGGCAGGACCGGAAGCAGACCACACGTGTAGCAACTGCGCAGGAACGAAGAAGAAGCTAGAGCAGTAAGTAAGAAAGTTAATCTCATCTTACGTGAAGTTGGTGACCAAATGGTGAAGAAAGATGGCAGCCTCCAGCCTGGCGAGGTCCAGCCCAGGGCACAGCCTTTGCCCACCTCCAAAAGGAGTAAAACTACACGAACTCATGTCCTTGTCCTGTGGGGCAAAGAGATAGAGGAAGAAGACTGCACTCAGATAAGATAACCACTAACCAGGATGATAATCTTTATCTATTTGTTTATCTATCAATAAACAAGACACATGCATCGTGAAGTGAAGTTGACCAGCTCCAACTCCCGAAAGCAGAGAGGCAGGTGAGATCAAAACTTCTGACCAGCTCCGACGCCCGAAAGCAGAGAGGCAAGGGAGATCAAAACTTCACCTTCCACCTCCATGGATTGAACTTGTAGGCCTCCTCGTAGTGGCTCTCGTCGAGGTGAACTGATCTGAAGTAGGTCAACACGCACCACCCTTTGGGAATTAGGTGCCCCTTTATCTCCACATCCCTCGCTGCCTTCCTCATGATCCCGCTTATTATGTTCCCCATCCGCAACGTCTCCGTAATCACCTGCTCTCTCATACATTAATTGCCAGTAATCGTATCATATTTCATCCTTCGCTGGCTAGTGCTACAATGAAACTTACATTCTGTGTGAAAGATAGAGACATGTAGTCATTCCACTGCAGTGCTTCTCCTTCTCTTATCTTCTCCAACTGCGTATTTTCCTCCTAAGATCGATAAATTAACAGCGAATTAAAGCATTAGCGATTGATCTTATGCGTCGTGATGCCGTAATCTTTGGTAGCGTATACGTATTATTTACCTCCAGGTGTTGGAGAGCAAGAGGGGATTCGCTGAGGTATTTGACTGCGAGAGTGACAAGAACGGGTACAGAGTCCTCCGCCGGGATCATGAGATCGATCATGTTGTCGGAGATGAGGTCGTCGGTCACCTCGTCGCTGGCGTCGTCGAGCAACACATCGACGGCGTCGCGTGGGCGGCGCTGGCTCCGGCCACCGTCAGCTTGCTCGGCTCTCTTCTCTGCGATGATGCTCTTAATCAGCATCACCATCCGCTTCTTCGCCTGCATCGATCGGTAGAGCCTGCTTCCGGGCAGCTTCACTGGCAGAGACATCAGGCCGGCGATGAATTCCTTGAACTGTTGCTTTAGGAATTGCATCTCCTTCCCCGGGCCGAGTCCGATCAGTGCTTTGACTAGAATTTGGAACACTATCTGTTTCATGATTTCATCCTGAGAATTAGCAGAATGAATCTGTTGATCACGTGGGAGAAGTAACTTACGTTTTTGGCCTGGTCTTGGACGAGGATGCGGTGGTGGTGGTGCCAGTTGACCATGGAGTGGCGCACGTAGCGGTGCATGTCGCGGGTGATCTGCACTTTCAACTCGGCAGACTTGAAGAAGCCACCGATGAGGCCGTGCACTCGGCGCTGGAGGCTTCCGTTGATAAGCAGGATGGAGGACTCGCCCATGAGCTCCATCAGCGACTTGGGGTACCACGGCACGAAAGCACGCGCGTCGCTCTGCAGCACGCACCGGCTCACCTCCGCGTCCGTCGACACGATCGTCGGGCTCCCAAACAGGTGCGACCGGAACACCTTCCCATACCTGCAGCAGCAGAGGACTCATACACCGCCTGCCAAATGTTGAACTTGAACCACCGTTTATTAACGAATCAGTGGGCGTACAGTCGGCGGCGCTTATCCATGAACTGCTCTGGCTGGCGGGAGTAGGCGGAGGAGACGAAGTGGAGGGTCTCTCCGACGATCGGCCAGCCGCCGGAGCCGTCAGGGAGGCGGCATCCCGCCGCTCTGCTTGCTTTGCTCCCGCAAGTCTTGGAGATGAGCAATATGAGGAAGAAGATGAAAAGTGCGAGCGACACACTACTCAGCGATTGGTCCATGTTCTTCTCCTTCTTCGTCTGTCAAAGGAGGTTTCGCTATGTCGCATAATAACAACACCGTCACCGGAGGAGGAGGGGGGGGGGATCAATTTGGTGTTCGAGAAGGAGCAGCAAGTACAAAGGGGCATAAGGATTCGATTGGAAGGGGGAGTTGGGAAGTGCCCACAAGCATTTAATGCGGCGGATCGCCCCACGCCCATGAATGATTGATTGTAGATTGCAAGCGCATGGAAGAAGCAGCTGCGCTTGCCTCGTGCACACGTGAAGTCCATTCAACAAAAATCCTCCCTCCGTCTGCAATTGTTACTCTACGGCACCGACCGCCCACTGTCCTCCCTCCAGCCCTCCTTGACCTTTTCTTCCACTTTAAAAAAATAAAAAATCAAAATACCCACCTCAAACTTTTTTAATCAAAATGTAAATACTTTCTTGATGCTAACTTTGACATTTCTCACATGTTTTTCACTCGGCGACCTAATGATGTTAAATGGGGACGATAAAGTGAGACATAATTCATTTTTTTTATAAAAAAAGTATGCTTGAAAAATTAAAGTCGAATCGAACAGGTAGATATTCCAGTTGATGACTCATGAGTTTTCCAAATAGAATGAAACCAAGGGGCATGCGTAACTGGTGTAGCTTTCTACGTATAGTTTGTACGTGAACACTCATTCCATCATCGAAATAAACCCCCTCAACTCTGTGCAATTACTTCGAGCTTCAGTTTGTGAAAAATCGAACCCATTTTATCAATTTTGTTTATTATTAATTTTTATGTTGTCGTGATCAATATAATTTCATATCTATCAGTGAAAACTGGTGTAAAAATCTGCAAAAATAAGATTACTCCTCTAATCTATTTACTCCTGTTAATTACAAGGTTCCGTGTGAAAATATTCACTGCGCATATAATATAATTATCAGAAAGGGTCCATTAGCTCAACAGGTTAAACTGAGAATCCGAAAGTTAATCCTTCTGAATCAAAATATTAGAAGACTGATAAAACCTCCACCAAGGACCGGAATCAGTGGCAGAGATAAAGAGACAAACAATTGGTGCTCCACGAAAGCAACCAGATAGTGTCAGAAATAACTATTAAGTAAAAGGCTTTAATTTATATAATAATTCTCTTAAAAATGCCTTTTCATTGAATGGATTCTGAGAGTTTGACCAGGTCCAAGGTTCTGTGCAGGAGCAAGCGCAGCAAAAGCTGATGCTCATTTCTGCTCGTAGTTACTTTGCCTGCTAATTTGGCTACTCTAATTGTCTGCACGATCACTGTCCTGGGATATGTTTGGCTATTCAATCCTCTGTCCATTCATAAAGAGCTTGTCCTTCAGCCCGTAGGGCTATCCCAATTGATCAGTACACTTTGTGCTAGTCTAGCTTCTCTCCTCCAAAGAAACAACTAAGATGACAGCTTGTCAGGCTACGTTCACAGAGAACTGAATGTATCTTCCTGCAGTGGTCTAATTGAAATAGTCGAACTGTTTCAGATCGAAGCAGATTCTGAGGAGCTGGCTGAGTCAATCCTCGACAACGCATCTTGAGATGAATCTCGTACGTGATCGAGCTAGATTGCAGCCCAATCAATTTGTGCCATTTCAGCGAGCTCGAAGCAGCGAATGAATGACGAATTATCGATGAGCAATAAAAATGAATGGTTTAAGGCAGCTGTGGTTCCACAATTGTTATAATATAAATTTCTACTGAAATATGTAGCACTTCTATAATTATTTTTATGCTAAATGATTTATGGTTAATTTTTTTAAATATTTGACATAGAATTTTAAAGTGCACAGTGGTTAAAATGCAGTTTGTCTACAAAGTAATTTGTATTTTGGGAGGCTTTTTCGTCAATTTTCATTTTTTACAAAATCACTTACGCACAGAAGAGAAATGAAAATTTGAGAAGCATGGATCCGTCAAGCGGAGATTTCGGGTTTCGGATTTATTTTTTTAATGTATCTTTTGGATTAGGATCCAAGTCCAAATCAGGAATTGGATTTAAATTAAATTTGGGCTGTGAGCCCAATTTCCAGTTAATAAAAAAGCCTGGGCTTGCTGTCATCGTAGGAATTGGTTCTACTTAGTCGTGTCAAATGGGTCGGACCGCTAAGTTGATCCTAGTCAGTGTAAACCGAGTCCAATTCTGATTTTTATTGTTAACTAATGATTATAATTGAGCAAAAGTAATTAAAATCCATTTTTTTAAAAAAAAATTGATGACATGAATTTTTTTCTTAAGGGTTTAACTAGAATTTAATCGTAACTTTCATGATAATAATCTTTTATGACATGAATAATGATTATTCATAGATTTATAATTCAAAAAATTTTTTAGCAATAACTATTTAATATTAGTTGGAGTTAGAGTGTTATTTGTTTGTAGTATTTTATTAACCATTTGGTTTAGCTGTATTTACGTTCTACTTAGAGCTAGATACGCTAGCTCAAAGCTCAATTTACATCCAATTTAATCATATTGCATTAGTCTAACTAAACTAATTAATA
>JBAMHZ010418172.1:0-11891 GCA_037177395.1 Alpinia galanga
CTCTCACGGTGCCCACAAAGAGCTTCGACCGATACGATTAAGTTTCATTAACCAATGGAATCATGGTTAACCTAGGAAAGGTCGCAGCAGGAGAAAGCGATAGAGGGCATAAGCAAATGCTAACGGGGCAAGGGTGTCTCTAGTCCGGGCTGTCCTGGGCTATAGTCCAGCCCAAATATACGTTAATCCGTCCCTAACCCCCTCAAATGTACTAGATCATCCATAAATACAAGGGTGGTCAAGATAATCATTCAAGAATCTCTACGGAAGTGAAGGATGACTAGTACGGATATTAAATTTCTTATAAGGAGGAAGAAGGATCGAATCTCTCACAGAGACATTTGCTTTCTCACAGTGTTAGAAGGTTATGGATAATTTTTATATAAATTTATTATGTCGTAAAATAAATTTACAGTGAATTTATCAATTTTCTCTTCTTTACTTATTTGCGAAAAAAAAATAATCAATATTCTTTTTGGAGATGTAAGACATACAATTTTACTTTTCTCTAGCAACGCTTCCGCTGTAATCCTCTAATCTCACCACTCCTTTTTTTTTTCCCTTCGCTTGGACGGTTACGCCTTATAAAGGGCATGAGGCAGTTGGCGGATATGCACTCCCAACATGCACGGTATACATAGGCAGTTTTAAAACTCACTCATTTGAGTTTGAAATGGTTTTTCGTAATTTATCTCTTTTATATCGACCGGTAGACTGTGCTTAATCACCTTTATCCCCAAAGATGATCATCCAAGAATTACAAAGAGAAGCTGAATTCCTATATCCGTCTTTGTCATTAGTAAATTCCATCTGCAAACACGCCCTTCCAACACGCATCCCAGCTCTCATATTTCATCATCATCTTCGTAACTCAAGTCAAACTCGTAAATAAAAAGATGAGTATCCAATTAAAATTCAACTGACGAAACCAACTTGTTCAACATATACAATTAACTTTTTAAATTGTACCAATATAATAATCACACTGTCCTAATCATGTTAACATTAAGCCCTAACTAAGTTGACCATAATTTAAAAATAGGGTAATGTTCTTACATTGCATTAGGGTTTAGCTCTTCAATCCACATTATAATCTCGATCGTAACCACATTATGGCTATGGTTTCATCAACCGATCGAGCGTCGTGTTGATTAATTAGTTGAGACGATATCCCTAAGTCAAAGTTGACTCTTACCTGAACTTAATTGGATGATTTACATCTTTATTAGGGCTTTTGAAATTAACTGTTGTTTTTTCTCTTTAAAAAGTCTATTGTAGAGTAAGAGTTATTAAAGTAGCTCGATAAATCTCAATGACAGCTGAAAGATTAATTTGATCAAACGCTCATATATTTATGTTTTTATTTTAAAAAACTTTTTGATTTTAACCCTAAAATATCATGCGATTGTCTAAAACACCTTAATGACCATCTTGATGATATGAGAATCCTTATTTTAAACACCTTCTTCTTCTTCTTCTTCTTATTATTATGATCTTTTAGTTGTTGAAATAATAATATAATACGAATTAGCGCATGTGAAGATGATAAATAGTTTTTTTTTTAATATATTGATGGGTCTCATGTTTAGTCTTTCACTCCACGTCTCTAAAATTGACTTTTAAGGGTCTATTTTTTTTATTATTTTGGCAACATAAATTGCAAAAGAGGAATAAAAATTGTACAAGTTCATTAATTGTCTCCATTATCATAATCAAGAGCCATAACCACCACTATTGCAAATCCGGAGTGGTTGGCAAAAATCGCTATCTTATCTCTCTGTCTCCGTGGCTGTATTAATAAATGCTTTTAGATCAGTTGATTAGCATAAAGTAACACATTCCTCTCTTTGATAAAGATAACCGAGTAGATTATTAATATGATGATTTTATATTTTATATAATGAATATTCTTTATTGATAACGTGAATCTCAAATTATAAATACAAATAAATTGATTGAATTTTAGTTCACTCTGGATAGAAAAATATAAGATGTTCTTATTAGGAGAGAAAATTGAAAATTTTCAATAATGATTCAATATTTATAGTTGATGTGGTCGTCTTCATGTGTCCCTTTTTGGTATACTTAGGTCTTAATGTATTCCCTGAATAGCTTCACTCTCGACTCGATATATTTAGACTTTCTGTCTTTTCTGAGTAGCTTTATTCCCGACTCCGTATATTTAGGCCTTCTATCCTTCCCGAGTGGTTTCGTTCTCGACTCGGTATACTTAGGTTTTCCGCCTTTTCCGAGTAGCTTCACTCGCGACTTAGTATACTTAAGCCTTCTGTCCTTTCCAAGTGGCTTCCTCCCAGACTAAATGGACTTAGATCTTCTGCCCTTTTAGGATAGTCTCCTTCCCAACTAGAGGGACTTAAACCTTTTGCACTTCTAAATAACTTCACTCCCGACTCGGTATACTTAAGCCTTCTGCTCTTTTTGAGTAGCTTCATTCTCGACTCGGTATAGTTAGACATTCTGCCCTTCGCGAATGGCTTCACTCTTGATCCGGTATACTTATAGGTCTTCCGCCTTTTCCGAGTAGCTTCACTCCCGACTCAGTATACTTAGGTCTTCCGCCATTCCCGAGTGGCTTCCTTGATCCCCAACTAAAGGGACTTATGTCTTTTGCTCTTCCAGGGTAGCTTCCCTTCCAACTAGAAGGACTTAGACCTTCTGCACTCCTTGAATAGTTTCACTCTTAATTCGGTATACTTAGGCTTTTTGTCTCTCCCGAGTAGCTCCCTCTCTGACTAGAGGGACTTAGGTTCTACCCTCCTAGGATAGCCTCCTCTATGATTAAAGAGACTTAAACCTTCTGCACTTCCTTACTCTCCTTTGTCATTTTATATTACCCTTCGACACGACTTTTCTTGTTTTTGTATGTCTCCTAGTTTAGACCCACATTAATAATATTTCAGGATGATCATAATTTCTGATTAAAAATGTAAAACATTGAAAAAATTTTATTACCATAATCTGCAGCATAGTTTCACTCCTTGAATAGCTTCACTCCCGATTCGATATACTTAAGCCTCCCGCCTTTCTCGAGTAGTTTCACTCCTGACTTAGTATACTTAGGTCTTTCGCCCTTCCCAAGTAGCTTTCTCCCAAGCTAGATGGACTTAGACCTTCTGTCCTTTTAGGGTAGTCTCTTTCTTGACTAGAGAGATTTAGGCCTTCTGCACTCCCCGAATAGTTTTACTCATGACTCGTTATACTTAGACCTTCTGTCCTTCCTGAGTAGTTTCATTCTCGACTCGGTATAGTTAGACATTCTGCTCTTCCCAAATGGCTTCGCTCTTGACTCGGTATACTTATAAGCCTTTCGCCTTTCTCAAGTAGCTTCACTCCCGACTCAGTATACTTAGGTCTTCCATCATTCTCAAGTGACTTCTTCCCAACTAGAGGGACTTATACCTTTTGTCCTTCTAGGGTAGCCTCCTTTTCGACCAGAAGAACTTAGGTCTTCTGCACTCCCTGAATAGCTTCAGTACTCTTGATTCAATATACTTAGACTTTCTACCCTTCCCGAGTAGTCCCCTCTCTAACTAAAAGAACTTAGACCTTCTACCCTTTTAGGATAGTCTCCTCTCCGACTAAAGGGATTTAAACTTTCTGTACTCCCTTACTCTCCTTTAGCATTCTATATGACCCTTTTGACGTGACTTCTTTTTTCTTTACAGGTCTCCTAATTTAGATCCATATTAATAATATTTCAAGACGATCATAATTTCTGGTTAAAAATGTAAAACATTGAAATTTTTTTATTACCATAATCTGCAGCGTATCATATATATAATATTATATTATATGGTGTTTCCTGTCAGTCTCTAAGATTTGTAAATAATAACTTTCTTTATGCAAGGAAACATGAGAATCATGCAACCTTTATCAGGCTTCTAGAAAAAGATGCATGACCAAGAAATCATGCTAATGAATAAAGTAAAAGAGGATTAGTGATGATGACTACGAACAAATAAAATTAGTATTAATTAGAGCAAATCTTTCAATTAATTATAAACCAAAATTCACTTGCCCCAGCTGTGGATTACGTAAGATCATACGTTTCAATCATCCAAATCGGATGTAGACGTCATGCGTGACCATAACTAGAGGTTCATTTGCACTCTCCTCGTAACCCTCTTTCTCTCTCTCTCTCCATATTTTAGGCAATCGTCATGAATGACGACATCCAGGTGCTCTTGTAAGGACATCGAGCCTGTCCGCAAACTTGCATCGCAAGTGGTCTCTCCTTTCTGACTGTGCTTTAATGTCCATTCAGTTTTTACGCGTGTCTTTGAGATTTGAAGATATAACCCCTCTTCCCAAAGTGCTCTTAATATATATACACACACACATATCCCGTCTCCTCTTCATGTGCATAGTATCGCGAAAACGTGGAGAGAATCAAGGATGGGGAAAGGATGGAGAGAGAGAGGGAGCTCTAAGTCGGCTCCCCCATCCTTCTTTTCCTCCTTCTCGACGATCTTTATGCACGCCGACGCGATCGACGTCGCGTTGATGTCCCTCGGCTTTGCCGGAGCCGTAGGCGATGGCGTGTCGCTGCCGGTGATGCTTTACCTGACGAGCACCATCTTCAACGACTTCGGCAATGGCCCTGCTTCCGTCTCCGATTTCACCGGCACCATCAACAAGGTGATCTTGCTGTGATCCGTGATTATCGTAATTCAATTGCCTTCTTGATCGTAAAGTCATTGCTGATTGTATCGTGGTCGTGGCGCATGCAGGGCGCTCTTAAGTTGATCTACTTGGCGTGCGGAAGCTTCGCGGTTTCTTTCCTTGGTAAAGAGAAGAACGTGCATGGATGTATATATGTTTTCGATTGGATTTAATTAGGAATAGTTGACGTGTGGGATTCGTTGCAGAGGGGTATTGTTGGACGAGGACCGGCGAGCGGCAAGCGGCGAGGATGCGAGCGAGGTACCTGAGAGCTGTAATGCGACAGGATATCGAGTACTTCGACCTCAACGCCGGCTCAGGCACGGAGGTCATCACCAGCGTCTCCAGCGATAGCCTTGTGGTCCAAGATGCTCTCAGCGAGAAGGTAATAATATATTCATATATGGTCTCTCTTTACATTTAGCTAGCGTGCGTTGACTTTTTAATTTTTTATTCGATTCGTCCAGGTGCCTAATTTCGTGATGAACGCGTCGACATTCGTGGGGGGTTACGTGATAGCGTTCGCGTTGATATGGAGGCTGGCCCTGGTGGCGTTCCCGGCCGTGGTGCTCCTCATCATCCCCGGTCTCATGTACGGGCGATACCTCATGGGTCTCGCGCGCAAGATCCGGGAGGAGTACAACAAGGCAGGCACAGTGGTCGAGCAGTCCGTCTCATCCATCCGCACTGTCTACTCCTCCGTCGCGGAGGAACGCACCATGGCCAATTTCTCCTCCGCGCTTGACCACTCGGTCAAGCTCGGCTTGAAGCAAGGCCTCGCCAAGGGCATGGCCATCGGCAGCAACGCCGTCACCTTCTCCATATGGGCCTTCATGATCTGGTACGGCAGCCGCCTCGTCATGTACCATGGGGCAAAGGGTGGCACCATCTTCGCCGACGGAGCCTGCATCATCATCGGCGGCCTGTAATAATCTGATCGAACTCATTTACTTGGTTCACTAATTAAGCTGCGTTACTTGTGTTCGATTAAATGAATGGTTCCAAAATACAGGGCGTTGGGGTCAGGACTTTCCAACGTGAAATACTTCTCCGAGGCGAGTTCCGCCGGGGAGCGCATTATGGAGGTGATCAAGCGAGTGCCGAAAATTGATACGGAGAGCGAGGAGGGTGACGTCTTAGAGTCCATATCTGGAAATGTGGAATTCAAGGGAGTGGAATTTGCGTACCCGTCGCGGCCAGAGAGCTTGATACTGAAGGGCTTCAATCTACAGGTGCCTGCGGGGCGAACAGTTGCGCTGGTGGGCAGCAGCGGTTCAGGAAAGTCAACGGTAATCGCGTTACTGGAGAGGTTCTATGACCCGCTCGGGGGAGAGATTTTGCTGGACGGAGTGGACATCAGGCGTTTGAAGCTGAAGTGGTTGAGATCGCAGATGGGTTTGGTGAGCCAAGAGCCTGCATTGTTTGCTACATCCATCAAGGAGAACATCATTTTTGGAAAAGAAGACGCGACTATGGAGGAGGTGGTGGCGGCTGCCAAGGTTGCCAATGCTCACAACTTCATCTCTCAGCTTCCACAGGGATATGACACTGAGGTAATCGATAAATTTATTTGTAGCTCCCTTTCTCTTAATTAGTTAGTGGGTAGAACAATTTTTTTTTTTTTTACTTTGCGAAATCCAGGTGTAAATTGTAATAATTGTTCTGGTTAGATTTGTAAAATGCCAACCACGTTTCTGATTCCAGGTTGGAGAAAGAGGAGTGCAAATGTCGGGAGGTCAGAAGCAGCGAATAGCTATCGCCAGGGCGGTGCTGAAGTCGCCGAAGATCCTTCTCCTCGACGAGGCTACTAGTGCCTTGGACTCCGAGTCGGAACGAGTAGTGCAAGAAGCTCTCGACTTGGCGTCCGTCGGGCGGACTACCATCGTCATCGCCCATCGCCTTTCCACCATCCAAAATGCCGACATCATCACCGTCGTTCAACATGGCCAGGTCATGGAGATGGGTTCCCACGACTACCTCATCGCTAACCAAGACGGTCTCTATTCCTCACTCATCCGCCTGCAGCAAGCGGCAAGAGATGGCAAAAGTGATCGAGTAGCCAGTGCTGCAGCAACGTCTTCCCATTTGAGCAGCGGTAGCATCAGCCGGCGCCGGCTATCAGTTCTCAGTAGGAACAGCTCTTCAAATTCGCTTGGCGTTGTCGGCGACGATGACGATCGCGTTGGAGAGTCGTTGGAGAAGGCTGGGAAGCTCCCGGTGCCGTCGTTTCGGCGGCTGTTGAGGCTGAATGCCCCGGAGTGGAAGCAGGCGATTTTGGGTAGCATCAGCGCGACACTGTTTGGTGCGATCCAACCGGTGTATGCGTTCTGCATGGGGAATATGGTCTCAGTCTTCTTCTCGAGTGATCACGACGAGATCAAGTCGAAGACGAGGACCTACGCCCTCATCTTCGTCTCCCTAATGGTGTTGTCGTTCATCATCAACGTCGGGCAGCATTACAACTTCGGCGCCATGGGGGAGTACCTCACCAAGCGGGTGAGGATGAACATGTTCTCCAAGATCTTGACTTTCGAAGTCGGTTGGTTCGACGAAGACAAGAACGCCACCGGCGCCGTTTGCGCTCGCCTCGCCAACGATGCAAATGTCGTGCGGTCTTTGGTGGGTGATCGAATGGCTTTGCTGATCCAGACGACTTCGGCGGTCGTCACTGCCTGCACCATGGGGCTGGTGATCGCATGGAGGCTGGCCGTAGTTATGATCGTAGTTCAACCCATCATCATCATGTGCTTCTACGCCCGCCGCGTCCTCCTCAAGCGGCTGTCGGAAAAAGCTATCAAGTCCCAGGCGGCGAGCAGCAAGCTCGCATCGGAGGCCGTAGGCAACCTCCGCACGATCACTGCTTTCTCATCGCAGGGGCGCATCCTCCGCATGTTCAACGTGGCCCAGCAAGGACCCCGCCGGGAAAGCATACGTCAATCGTGGTTCGCCGGTGTCGGCCTCTCGCTCTCCAACGGCCTGTCGATTTGCATCTGGGCGCTCGATTTCTGGTACGGCGGCAAGCTCGTCGACGAAGGCCACATCGGCGTGAAGGCCCTCTTCCAGACCTTCATGATTCTGGTGAGCACCGGCCGCGTCATCGCGGATGCCGGCAGTATGACGACTGACCTTGCCAAGGGCGCCGACGCCGTCGCCTCCGTCTTTGCTGTGCTCGACCGCTACACCCTCATCGAACCCGACGACCAGGATGCCCACCGGGCCGCTAAGCTTACTGGGGAGATCGACATCTGCAGGGTTGAGTTCGCTTACCCGGCGCGTCCTGACTTGGTCATTTTTAAGGGTTTCTCCCTCTACATCGAGGCGGGCAAGTCGACGGCGTTGGTCGGACAGAGCGGCTCCGGGAAGTCAACCATCATCGGCCTGATCGAAAGATTCTACGATCCCCTGAAAGGAACCGTGAAGATCGACGGGAAGGACATCAAGTCCTACCACCTCCGGTCCCTTAGGCGCCACATTGGTTTGGTGAGTCAGGAGCCGACACTGTTCTCCGGCACCATCCGCGAGAACATCGCGTACGGTGCAGAGGCCGCCACCGAGGCGGAGATCGAAGAGGCCTCGCGGGCCGCCAACGCGCATGACTTCATCAGCGGGCTCAAGGACGGGTACGAGACTCACTGCGGCGACCGCGGGACGCAGCTTTCCGGCGGTCAGAAACAGAGGATCGCCATCGCTAGGGCTATCCTGAAGAACCCGGCGATCCTGCTTCTGGACGAGGCGACGAGCGCTTTGGACGGGCAGTCGGAGAAGTTGGTGCAGGAGGCACTGGAGAAGATGATGGTGGGAAGGACGAGCGTGGTGGTGGCGCACAGGTTGAGCACCATCAGGAATTGTGACCTCATCGCTGTGCTTGACAAGGGGGTGGTGGTGGAGAAGGGAATGCATGCTTCGCTACTCGAAAAGGGACGAGCATACTATAATCTGATTAACCTTCAACAAGGTAACACGGGGCCTTGAATTTCATCGCAGGTCTAGTTTTATCGTTAGTTAATAGAAACAACTAGTTTGATTTGCACAAACAAAAACAGCGTACATTGTTCACACATTATGAACTTCCCACAGTCATTTTTTCACCATAAACACAATTTACATACCATCGATGGAGTATGAGCAAAAGGATATCAAATTAATTCCACCGCCGGCGAGCTAATTTCCTTTGTGAGAACGAAGATACTGCCGGCGTCGCCTCTAGAGATTCTGAGCTCCTCGTCAAGGTAGGTCGTTAGTAACCAAGACTGGACATTTGTGTTGCTTATCGGAATTTTTAGAGGAGGTTGTCCCGAGATCGATCGGGCCACGGAGGATGCTGCACTCTGAATAGAACTGATGACGCCGTTGAAGGGAGATAGGTCGATGCTCTGTCCCAAGAACTCTACCTTATCCGGTAATACGATGTCATCTGTCAGCTGTGGGGTTCCGATAATACCTTCCTCGAACTTAATCTGGAGACAATAGCGTAAAAATGGATGATTGAAGATGAAATAATTGTTATGCAGAATTAGGGGGAAAAGTGTTGAGACATGAAACCTGAACTCTCTTGGGGCTTCGAACTTCGAACTTGGCCGTAGTGATGACGGAGGTGGTCACCAGCGGACCCGAAATCTTCACCGAATTCTGCACCGTAAGGTTCTCCGAATCAATGGTCTGTGATATCTCCTCTACCTTCACCAGCTCCGGCAGCTGCCCCGATCCCAGTAACGGGAATAATCCCGAGAACGTAGTAAACCTGTGCCCAGTTGATCGATGATAAGAACAAAAAAAATCCATCGAAGACCCGAGGCCAAAAAGAGGGATCAGATCGGTTTCACGGAATCTAACGCAAGGATCCATTTTCCGTTGAGAAGGGCGAGGGCGTCTGTGGGAGCTGGGGTAGGGTTTTGGGCCTCCAGCTGCGTGATGAGCTCCACGATCTCCGCCCTCGTCTCGCTCGACGCCTTCAGACCCCGATCCGTGCCGTAGAGCAGATCCTTAAGCTTCTGCTTCAGCTTGTCCACCTCGCTCAACACCGCCGGGACCTCCGCCGGGGGGTCCTCCACCGTCGTGCCTGCCTCCTTTCCCCACTCGTCATCGTCGACCACCGCGTGGGTTCGGAAAGGAGATGGGGGAATTTTCGACTTCAATCTGCTCCTCAAGACGGGGGATTTCGACTGCAGGGCGAAGGTGTGGGCGAAAGAAGAGAGGCGCGTCGACGCTTGAGTAGCCACCGCCGACGGAGCACAATTGAGGGCGAACGGGTTCCAAGAGCCGGTGCCGGCCATGAGCAGAAAGCTCTTCGATCGCTCGTGGTTTGCTTAGCCCCTTGAACCGTAACGAGACGTTGGGATGAAGATCATTTCAGCGACGCAAGTATGGCCACTGCTTATAAGACACGTGGGTGCACGGGAAATTTACTTCGCGTACTGATTTCCATTATCTGATGGGGGAGTTGCGTATCCACGTGGGCCTGCTATTGGAGATAAAAAAAAAATTGAGTACGAACTGTGACGATTATAAATTGTTTTAGTTGTTGCCCTCCGGAGACGATGCATCGGAAAGATATTAAATAGAAAATTACGACGATAAATAAAAAATAATAATTTATAAATAATTTTAATAGTAATAATCTACCTTCGAATACGACGTTAAACAATTTTACAAAGACTGCGGCTATAAAAATTAGACTGAACTGTTAAATTATAAGTATTTTTAAATTTATTTCATCTAGAAAAATTATAAGCTTTTTGAAATAAATTTATGAGGCTAAACTGATTATTAATCGGATTAAAAATTTAAATATCTAATATTAAATTTTTTTAAAAAATTTATTATTTTGTTTGAATGGCTGAGCCAGTCCTGTAGCAACGGTACCGTGGTAGAGTCTAGTGGGGACTAGAAATCGCTAGAAAGAAACGTAGGGAGCTGGCCGGCGCATTCCTCGCTACTGGTTTTTAGAAGATTTAATAAAATATTTGAGTAAAAATTAATTCACATATATTTGAATTTTTTTATTTAAAAAATATTTTCATTTCAATATTATTATACTACTCGAAACTAATATTTGAATCTTGATCAAGTAGTTTTTAATTAAATTGAATTAATTTTGATTAAGTTAAAAATAATTTTGATTAATGTTGAAGCACTTTTAGCTGTTGGAGCAATCAACCCAAGTATAGTTATGGTTTTGATGTGTATGTTAAAAAGTTTAAGTTAGAGTGTTGATGTATTTGATGTGTGCGTTTTAGTCATGCAAGACTTGGTAAACCACACATAAGCAACTTGGTATGACCAAGATATAGTAAGTTCACTCACCTTTTGGCTCGGGTCCTTAGTGAGGACAAGGAGCATTGGAGTGAAGTTAAAGGAAGCAAACTTCAAGGTAAGACACGAAGGATGACACGGGAGAAGCCATGAGCTTAGTGCATCCGAGGGACGTAGGTTGAAAGAAGAGAGCTTCGATGGGACACTCCGAAGGGGTTGAGAGTTGAGCGATTATAACCTGGGGTTGGATAGCTCAACTTAGGTGAACTTGACCAAATGGCCAAGATCAAGTGCTTGAGTTGACCAGGACTTGAGTCAAGTCAACATTGGTCCAAATGTGCACTACCAGTCGACTAGTAGCTTATACCAGTCGACTGGTCCATATCAATCGACTAGATCCTTGTATCAGTCGACTGATTCAAATGGACAAGTGCACAGAAGGTGTCAGAGTCGACTGGTGCCTTGGTTCAGTTGACTGATTGAGACCAGTCGACTCGGGAATTCATCAGTCGACCCGATTTATGCCGTTGGAGCTCAACGGATAGAAATCCCGGAGATCACAGCTGTCAGTGTGCTGAAATGGCGCCATCAGTTGACTGGTGGATAATTCCAATCGACTGGTGTTCACCAGTCGACTGGAGTTTGGTCCAGTCGATTGAATGTAGACAGTTTTGAAGGTTCCAAGATTGACTCTGCATTCTTATTAAAAGGGGGCTTTGGGTGCATGAAGAGATTATGAATTTTGTTAGGAAAATTGTAACACTTGCTCTAGCATTCCAAAAGCCTCCCTAATCTCATTCTTTTCTTCCTAGTCTTATTCTTCATCATTTGTAAGAAGAAGAGAAGTGTGTGTAAAGATTTTTCTCTACCTTGATAAGGAGAAGGTTTTAGTCAAACTTTGAGGGAGTGATCCACCTTACGAATTGTCGTAGACATAGGAGTGGATTTCCGAACTA
>JBAMHZ010418199.1:0-11886 GCA_037177395.1 Alpinia galanga
CAGTCGACTGGCCCCTTTGCCAGTCGACTGGTCAGCCTTCCAGTTGACTGAATAAAATGACCATAGTACAGTAGCGTCTCTAGTTGACTGGCCTCTTTGCCAGTCAACTGGTAACCCTTCCAGTCGACTGAATTAAATGGCCATCGTACAGTAGCGCCTTGAGTCGACTGGCTAGTCGACCCTTACTCCCCCAGTCGACTAGTCAGTTGACTGGGTGTTGTTTATGGCCCTGGAACTTACCAAAAACCTCACTAAACCATTGGATAAGGCCCTAAAAATTGCAACACATAATCTTAAAGCATTACAACGAAATTTACGGATGTTACATGCCGTCCACCTTACGGACAATCGTAGAGTAGGATTCTTCATCTCTGAACCATGTAAATCAATTTGTCGTGCTTGTCTTGTGTATTTCTTTATATTCCACTGTGCTAGTCTTTTATAGAAAGACAAACGAGCAAACGACAATGATTTGGGGGCCATGTCTATTCAATCCCCCTTCTAGCTGGCCCATCGATCCCCAACAAGGTGGAGTTCCACTGGGGAAGGGGATTGGAGAAGTGGAAGAAATGGTATGTGAGGAGATGATAAGGGCAAGTGAGTAGGAGCCCCATATGTACTGAGAAATCGAGGGGAGGCAAAGAGAGAAGGAAACGGTAAAAAACTAGGTATAGCAAAAGATGTGATGGGTGAGGGGGTTGGTAGTATTGAGAGAGGAAATTTGGGAACAAATGAAATGGGAGTGATAGGAATGGTCGCTTGCTCTAAAAGAAGAACCAGAATGGTTGGGTGGGTAGACTGTGGAAGAGGAGAGCTAACCGTTAGAGAGGAGTCAGAGGTCTCCAGGGCCTCTAAAGGGGAAGGTTCAATCCTTAAAAACCCAGAGGATGGGTCAGTCAAGCGAGGGCATTGAGCAGGCCATGGAGAAATTTTTGAGGTAGAAGGTGCACCAGCCATAGAGATCCTAGAGCTAACAGGGATTCCCGAGGAGTCCCTGGACCATTTGGTAGCATATCGATTCGAGGGGAAAATATCCATCCCCACCGCAGTGGTAGGGTCAGGAGTTGCATGAGCTCTCAGAGAGGGTAACGGGAAAAGAGGAGACGATGACTTAAGCTCGGCTGACCTTTTATATTGAAGCTCCACAAGAATATCTTGAACAAATCCTTGCACAATGGTGTTGAAAGCATAAGGAGGGACGCGAAGTGAGCCACAAGGTGACTATTAAAGGGGCAGCATATGAGAGAGAAAGTGGAAGAAAGAAAGGGTAAAGAAATATGGACGTAAATCCCTAAAAAGATAAAGGATGTAGGAGTCTCATTAAGGGCAAAAAGACACAGGGGACATGCAACCCTAGAGAGAAAAAGGTGCAAAACGAATGGAGAGTCAATCATTCAAATGTAAGACATTTATATTCATACGTCTGACTATTCAAGGGGTGGTATATAATGTGGATATAACTCAACCTAGAAGTCCCAGGAAAACAGTGGAAGCCACGAGTAGGGTCCAATAACTAGGTCGCGTAGTGACTCGGGAAGAGCAGAAGGTCGAAATAACCTAAATTAGGAGCAAAATGCCTTAGAAAGAGCAAAAGGTTGAAATAACTCGAGTCGGGAGTGAGGCAACTTGGGAAGAAAGGGCTTATGTCAAGTCAGGAGCAGGGCAACTCGGAAGGAAGGGGTCCATGTCGAGTTGGGAGCGGGGCAACTTGGAAAGAAGGGGCCCATGTCAAATCAGAAATGGGGTGACTCAGGAAGAAGAGGCCCATGTCAAGTTAGGATCGGGGCGACTTGGGAAGAAGAGATCCATGTCGAATCGAGAGCGAGGCGATTCACGTAGCCTAGAATGGAGTGAGTTCTTTGCAAGATGTTATTCTTTGGAGGGAAGAGTTAGGAATAGAAACAATTAGAGACCTAGGAAGTCTAAGACCTAGGGTCGTAGAGGAAACTTCTCTATACATTTGATCCCCTAACAATCTTTTCATATAACAACTCTCACCCACCTGGCATGTCACATGGAGATTCCTTGTAGAAGTTGTCCCTTAACTACCTATCAAAAGGCATCAGCAGGGTATATGGTAGAGGAGGACAGAAACCTCGGAAGTGCTATAAGAAGGCAAATTGAGGTGAAGCCAAAGCCTGACATTTTCTCACTACTGAATACTTACTACACTATATTTCCTCATCTACACTTAAGCATCAGAAGGTCATAAGTCAGAGTACCAATGGTCATCTGATGCATGTTACATTTGCTAGATCATCGGTGAGGATACTGATGTGATCGTAAAAACTTACCTTCTTCTGAAAAGTTCAACGGGAAGGATCATACAAAGACAATCACATCACCAATTAATAAGAAAACTATATTTTTAATTAGTTATATTTTTGGATTAGGGATCCAATGTATTTCAAGTCAATTAAGAATTTCAATATCTAAGGAATTTCAAAATTATAAATATATTAATTTTCAACTCAATTGAAATTTAATATTAAATTAATTATTTCTTGATTTAGTTTCTTAATAATTAGATTAAATTTATGCAAATATGAGGAGCTTATGCTCATTTCAGCTTGTTTTCTTTCATTTTTTTTAATTCTATACTCATTTTAACTAATTATATTCCAATTAGAATATATACATTTATTACCCCTTACTTTTTTTTTTTCAAAATACTTATACTATTTTGATAATTATAATTGAAATTGTCCAAAATTTATCAAAATCATAATCTATGAATACTCCGACAATTAATTGATATATTCATATTTAATCTAAATCAATGTAATCACTTGGATATAATAAATTCTAAATAATATATTTGATTTACTGATTTATTTATCACTAATCTCCAATTTGAAATCTTTCAATCTTTAGATATAATCATTTCTCCATATGAGATACGAGTTTTGAAATTAATTTCAAATTTAAGCTCCCATTAATCTTCAATATGTACTTTATGTGTATATATGTATTTATGATTCATAAAACTTGACAGTATATGAAAAGGGAAGAACAAGTTGATGAGAAGGTAATCTTTGATGTAACAGTAGAAAAGAGAAAAATTAACTATCAACATTCAAAAAGGTTTCAAGAAATCATACATCTTTGCTTTGTTTCCTCTTCCAAAATCTGTCCCAGGAAACGCAGCACGAAGGAGCACAGCAATTTGGACATTGCAGCATGAAGGAGCACAGCAATTTGGACATTTTTCTTGGAACTATGAAATGAGAGAGAACATTGTAGCCACAAAAATTTGCACCAACCCTGCTATATGCAGTTGCACCATCTGTTATTACAAGAAACTGGTACTGTGCTTGAAAGCAACAGTTGAGATTGGCAAAGAAATGAATCTTTTGATTTACATTATCATATGCAGAGTAGAAACCCACCCTTTTGCCACACATAATTTTACAGTATGATGATTGCTGAAGATTGGCACCCTTTTGCTTGCCGAAATCATCCACTTCTGTGCTCACGAATTCAATCTCCAGTCTTTTCCTTTTCAAGTTTCTGATCGTGGTGATCTTCTTGACTCCACAAGGGATCCAATGGAGGGAGTTGGTAGTCGTCGGGCATTAGTGCTAAAGCAAAATCTGGCAGCGAAGGCGCTGACTTGAGATTCCTACACAGTCACTAAAACTAATTACTCCTCGAATATCTCTGTCAGAGAAAGAATGTGCCATTCCTAGCAATTGCAGTTTCTAGAGGAACAATCAATATCCCTACTAATGTGAATCAGTTTTGAAAGAGTGACACTTTGAAACTTTGGATCATTTTTATAGATGAGAAGTCAGCAAGCAATAACAGGTCAGCTTCAAATATTAGTTCCTTTCTTTGAAAAGAATCAAACAAGAAGTGAAGAATATCACTATCTTGACAAAATATATATATATATATAGAATTGTACCTTTCTTCGCTATAAAGATCCCTGTTGATCCTTATCTTGTTTGATGCATCCTTGGGAATCTTCTCAGACAGATATTTCATAGATCCCCAAAGAGGTGGATTCCTGTGAAGTGAACATATAATTCAAGATACTAGGACTGTTCGATATCGTTCTCTCAGATGGTATTACAATGTGCAAGCATCCATGAAAAACACAGCAACAACATAGTGATGCAGTATTTAGTCATGAGTAGGTTAGCAGGAGCGATTAGTAAACCTTGATGTGGGAGGCATAACATGGAAGTCTTCACAGGACTTCTTGCTTTCGGTCAGAACTTCTTCTGCCGTTTGCAAAGAAGCTGCAGCCATTCCATGCGATTTCTCTGTGTTGCCTTCATCGAGTATCAGTCCATGGTAGTAGTATGCAGCAGCCTGTTAGAAATCATAAGTTACTTATTGCTATAATTTGTTTTTATGCAATCAGATGACTAGAGTTGTGGAACTAGTTTAGCATGGCATCACTAAATAGACAAATCCTTGCAAGCTGTAGACGATAATTTGACTATGATAACATGGTAAATGGATAACAAACTATTAGCAAACCTTTGCTTCGGCATATTTCCACTTAACAAACAGTTGGTGCTTTTTACCCCAACCATTGTCGAAACGAAGCATCCCTATATTGCCATGGGCCTGTAAATAATAGAATGAGTAAAGAACATCATGCACAAGTTGAATTTGAAATATACAGCTATAGATATGTATCGGCATCGAGCATTCTCATCTATAATATGTTTCTATGTTTACTTTTTCTATGTTTCTTCACAACCTAACATTTCGATCCATTTGGTATGCAGGGACTACTCATATTCTTCATACTAAGATATTTTTATCAATAGCTCTTTTCTTATTAAATAATATATCTGACATCTAAAATCAATCTGATAAGAAAACATTACATGACAATACCTGGTGCCAATAGCTCATCATTTCACATGCTAATCGCCGTTTCACAGCAAGTGTTGCCTTGGTACTGTCTATTGCCATTCCAAGTTGAATATCAACACACTGTTATCAAGATTAAAAAAACATATGACTATAGTACCAAATAACTTTCTGATGATTCTAACATTAATTCACAAGATAAACCAGCAAATGCACAGCTTCAGTCACCCTGACAACAAAACTATAAGCAACAATCAGTCTGTCATGTTCGTTGCCGCCAATGACTGTATTCTAACTATCAAACCGTTATCAGCATTTTTAAGATCATATTTTCAATGGCATATCAAGCATTTTAAGTGAGATTGATTGTCAGTTTTTATTAGAGACGCAGTGAATTCCCAGAAGACAATTTTTATTAGAGATGCAGTGAATTCCCAGAAGATGAGTATCCATTTGTCAACTGTAATGACCAACTTTCAAACATTCACAATTTTGTCACATGATTCTACTCCTAACAATTTGAGCTGCTTCCAATATCTAATTTTTCATATTCCAACACCTTTTAAATTGATTAGGCTAACAAACTTGACGAAGCAGTATTTCTGTCAGTGAATAGTTTCTCTCTGATTTTAGTTTTTTTTTCTTCATAAAATAAAATACAATGTAATATGCGCATTATATACAGTATATACTGTACTGTTGCCAAGCTTTTACTTTGCACACCATGCTTTCTATTAGGATTTAGGTGTACATAAAACTGTATTAATTATAGCTTAAGCTATCAGTGAAAGATAATGTAATACCTGACCCAAAGCCTGTAAACATAGAGCTCGAAGAACCCGTTCTTCTAGGTCTACTGGAAGTTCCTTCCTGCAGTATAGTGGGTACAATAAAGAAAAGCTAAGACAAGCTGCACATCACTGAAAAGATTTTATGAACAGTAAAGCAAAGCTAAGACAAGCAGCACATCACTGAAAAGATTTTATGTTGATGGTGATTGAGAAGAACCTCAAGATTAATAAACCTGTATTCAGGAGGTATTTGAGGAAGAGCATGTCTAATAGCACTGTCCAAATACCCTGCTGCTTTCAACAAAATATCAATTGAGGTCTTTCTGCGCTCTGCAAGAAGTGTCAATAAGATGAGTTTGCATCAGGATAACAAACAAGAACATAGCTAAGAGAGTCTCAGGGTTCTATTTGCTAACAATATAAAAGCATAAATAGGGGTAATTTTTTAGCAGCTAAAGTTTCTGAGACATTGATTACTCAATCAAATCATGATTTTAAAATGCCAAAAATGATGGTCTATGGAAAAGAAATATATATGACATTATATGAAAAGCTACTAAAAACTGCAAAATAACTTCATCTCAGGAATATAGCTACTCAATAGAAGAGTTCAAATCTGACACATCATCTGCAGGATCATATTTACCATAGTTTTTAAATAGAAATTGAACTGGATATGATATTACTTTTCCAATTTGAAGGATATTTAATTGTTTTTGGATCTATTTGAAATAGCGAATGAACTTGTTCGGTGAACGTAGGTTTAGTTGCAATTTGAGCTTGAAACAACATTGTAATTAACTAGGCTGAACCAAGGAAACTAATTTTTTTTAAAAAAAAAAAATTCTTGTTCTCCTTCTTTTCTTCCACATGCAAGTCTTGTCTTCATCATGCTCTACCCATTCAGAATCTTTGTGAACTCTCCCATGATTTCGAGCCACTCCTTCCCCCACGAGTGAGGAATTATGCTCCTTTCTTCCCTACTGAATTTGGAAAATCATTGTCCATATCTTCTCCAGATTTAGGAAGCTCACTAAATTAGGAATCCTCCACTGCTCTTAACCAAAAACAGAAAGAAATCTCTCCTTTCTCTGTGATTTGAAAATTGTGAGGAGAATTCTAAAGTAGTACAATCCCAAAAGAAAATTACTCAAATTACTCCAACTCATAATTATTATCCTTTATTATCTATAAGTCATTAATTAGAATAAGTAAATTACTTTATTTTTATTTAGAATGGGAGATGGTTATTAGAATTAATCTTCTTAATTATTGACAAGGCACATCTTGGATGCCTATAAATAAACATGTAGCCCTTTGACAAGAAATTAACTAACATATTAATGAGTTAATTCTTTATGAATTAAGAGCTTTTTGGGCTATTGGAGGTCGTTCCCTTCAAGTGGTAATCCTCTTCTCCCTTTTCTCTAGTTTTCAGCGAGATGGGATGCCAATTCATATCAACTTGGTATCAAAGCCAAGTTGCTCACTGCCACCAATGATCTTTTACATTATAACCCCTCCACCAGTATCACTACTACCATCCCTAATGCAATCATCATCATCATTCTATAGCAATCCATTGCTACACCGAAATCATCAATTTAAGCCGTAATCTCTCTAGACGGTTACAACTTTAAAAATCTTTCTTTACAATTTCCTTATTTGTTTATTTTTATTAGAAGAAAAAGGTATTTCTTCAAAAAAAAAAATATTTTTGGTCAATATGATTGGAAGATTTCACATAGCTGCAAATTGGACATCCAACTCAACACAATAAGAATTCCCCAGAGATCCTACTAAATGGGCTTCAAGAGCTGGAAAAAAAATTTCTCCTTCATGGCATGTCAAATGATTTTAAGGTGGAGATTGTAAAAACTCAAAAAGAAATAGAAAAATAATCATTTTTTCATGCATTATTGTTGGAGTCAGAGGACTCTTTTATACAAGTGTTTATATCGATAAAAGGAAAGATTACATAAGGAAAATAATAATAATAGCAATAACATATTATCAGTTGCTATAATAAAGAAGCCAAATATAGAAAATCCTTAATTGATTAAAATCAATAAGGATATTATCTTTTATTAGAATTATTATTGCTATTAATTTTTACCGAGATCCCCTCTCTCTCAATCACATCGATCCAATAATTGGTATCAGTGTAGAGATGCTCAAATTTGGTGCATGGATGGAGCAAATGTTTTTCTTTATTTATTTCTCTATAAATTTTCTCCTAATTTTCTTGTGTTTAATTAATTAATTAATATTATTATTACAATACTTACCCAAGATAAAGTCTTAGAAATTCTTTAGTATTTATTTTATTTTGTAAGTATGCCAATATTACATCATGAAGGGTATAACACTGTCAGTCCACCTCTCTTTAATAGAGATGATTTCAATTACTAAAAAAGGTGGATGGAGTATTTTCTCAAGACTGACATCGAAATGTGGTTTATGGTTAAGAAAAGGTATGCAACACCGATGGATGATTTCAGAGAATCACTAGATCTGGAGAAGTGGACTTTATACATGAAGAAAAAAGCCCAAATTGATTTCAAGGTGCTAAACACAATACATTACAGGCTAATGAAGGAATAACTCAACCAGATCGGATCCTTAAAAAACTCCAAGGACTTATGGAAAAAATTGATCAAATTGCACGAAGAAACGAATGATTCAAATGTAAGGAAATTTGATTTGCTATTAAACTAATTATTTAATAATAAAATACCGAATGAATTGCACACTAGGATAAAAGATATCCTAAATAGGCTCTACCTAATTAGTCATTAATTAGAAAATAGAGATATCATAAGATACGTGCTACAGCTTTCCTTCAGAATTCTTTGTGGGCAGCTATGGTAGATGCCTACAAAATATCTAAAAACCTTTAATAGTAAAGTTAGATGAAATATTTTATAAATTAAAATTACATGAGCAGGCTAACTCGAGTCAAATTGAGAAGGATATTGCCTTAATTGCAGTTTAAAATAGCAATAAGGAAGGCAAGTCCAAATCCAGGCTAAAGCAAAAGTCCGAAGATGAGTTAGACTCAGACTCAAACAATGAAGAGAAAATAGTGAACATGGTTCGAAAGATGTTCACTAAAAAGAAAAGATTTTCCAAAAGGGACCTCAAAAAGATGGTACAACACAAGCTAGGAAAACCAAAATCGAAGGTAACATGCTATGGATGCAATGCCAAGGAGCACTACAAGTCCAAGTGCACTAACCTAAAGGAGAACAAACCCAAGAAATCAAGGGGGAAAAAGGCACTAAAGGCTACTTGGAATGAGTTATCTTTGGAGGAGTCAGACATGGAAGAACCAAAGTAGACAAGCTTCATGGAACTTATGGCAAGAGAGGACATAACCGAATCTGGGTCTAAGTCCGAGTGGAATCAAGCCAAGAAACTGAGTTCGAATTTGAGTCCGAGTCAAACTACGAATCCATATTTGGTTCAAATGACCAAGATGAGTTAACTTCTCCTAGAGAAAATAAAATCAAGATAAAAATATTTGGTATTATTTTATTTTTGTGTTAATTTGTTGATGTAGGAATCTAAGCACCTTGAGTGGATTTAGGCGATTGGGAGTCTGGGTGATTAGATGTGATCCGGGTGATTGAAATGCATTTTTGGTCAGGTTAGGATTGAGGAGCTCAGAAGGAATTTGGAGTGCAGATGGTAGTTGGAATTGAGTGACTAGAAGGATATTGGCTATTAGATCTATAAAAATGTCAGAAAAATATTGATCTAGAGAAGGCTGAGCATTCTTTCACTTAGACATAAATTCTATGAAGCCTCCCTAAATAATTGATCTTGTGGAAATGAGCTATATCAACCAACACTAATCCTAGGATTCCACTAGTGTACATTCAAAGTTTTTATTATATTGAATTTGAGAATCATAAATTAAATAATAATATACGATATACTATAGTTTTATATGATCATGTACTATGATTTTATATACTAATGTACTGTAATTTATATATTTGTATACTTGGTTTGAAATTCTAGAAACTATATAAAATCATAATATATATCACTAATTAAAATTTATTATATGATTATTAAATTAACATTGTAATTTTTTGATATATAAAATTGTATGATTACATAAAACTAAATGTTGCACTTTAATGTATTCATAAAATATAACACCAACTCTCTCTAATATTATCATTTCTTATCTTAATTCATTCTCATATATTCACACATCCATTTTAATATTCTCATCTTCTCTCTTCTTCTACTTACGTACTTACTTTATGACTCAACGTTCAGTTTCATATAATATCTAATTATCATTTTATAAAATTTCTCTTTAAGCTTCAAAGGTACTTTACAATCATAAATTACACCTGACATCCTCCTCTATTTCAACTATCATACATATATCTGATGTAAAATATCTCTATCAATCCCTCTATCTTTTTTGTAAAAATAATCTTAGATATTTAAAAAAATTTAGTTACATGTAAATCATCATCTTTTATCTTAATAATTATCTTACTATGTCTACTACTACTAAATTAAAATTTCATGTATTCTGTCTTTATTTTACTAAGCTTAAAACATCTAACTTCTAATATCTCCTTGCAATATTTGAGCTCAACATTTACTTCTTCAAATGTCTTATAATTTACTCCATGTGTCTCATAGATCAAAACAATGTCATTTGTAAATAACATACACTATAATATCGTGTTTTGGATGTGTTCTTGTTGCCTATTTTTATGGAGAATTAGTAAATTGCTTAAATTTTCTCTCTTTTTATTACATTCTCATATATATCTTTAATTGTTTCAATATACAATACGTTGACATCTTTCTTTTATAGAATTCATAAGGTTTTTTAATCAATAAATATCATATATAAGTCTTGCTTCTTTTTTTAAAAATATTTTTCAATTAGTTATTTGAGAATATATATAACTTCTATCATCGATCTTTCAAGAATGAATTCAAATTGATTTTCAATCTCCTTTATCTCCTTCCTTAATCTTTTTATGTCTCTTTCCTAAAGTTTAATGTTATGACTCATTAGCTTAATGTCTCTATAATTTACATAATTTTGTATGACTCCTTTATTTTTATGTAGGAGATAAAAGTACTTACCTTTTATTAGTCAAATATTTTCTTCATTTTCAATATCAGGTTGATTAATTTTGTAAGTAATTTCATACCTTGCTTTCCTAGATATGTTCATATCTCTATTAGGTCTAACCGCTTTTCTATTTTTTATCCCATTTAATGTTTGAATAACTTCTAAAATTTAAATTATTTGAAAAATATTTAAAATTTTATATTCCTCTAACCTACTTAAATTTCCTAACATAAGTTGGTCACCTAAATCTTCATTAAAAAGTTAATAAACATACCTCTTCCATCACTTCTTTACTTTCACATTCTTCATTAGTATCATATTAAATTCATCTTTAATGTATTTTATTCATGTAAGATCTTGTATTTTATTCTCTCTCACTTTAGCTAATCTACATGTGTCCCTTTCTCCTTCTTTAATATCAAATTGTCATTATAAGCATTTGAAACCTTCATTCTTAACTTCACTCATTACTTTCTTAGCTTGTTTATCGGCTATTACATATATATATATATTTTAAAAAAAATCATTCTTACAAGTGTATAGTAACTTATGAGTTGTTCTTTATTCCTTTAGTTTCTCCTATACTTTCTTATTTCATTATCAAGATTCTTTATTTGGTGGGGTTGGTCCTCTTGACTCACTGAATGTCTTTGCCAATATTTGAAATTTTGAAGTTATCTTATTCTATATGGTATTTGAATCACTATGTATTTCTACTAATACTTGTGCTTCTAATATCTCCTTAAAGATACTTTTCTTCTCAAATTTTAACTTTCACCACTTAATTCTAGGAGCCATAAATTTTTTTCTACTAATACTATGCTTGAGGTGTGTATCTAACACCACTAACCTATATTGAGTGGTTGAGTTTTTTATAACAATAACCTTAAGAATATTTTCAAATTTTCTATTCCTTTTTTGACCATAAGAAATTCAATTTATGACTTCTTGTTCCCATCTTTAAATGTAAGTAGGAGTGCTTTTCTCTTCTCAAAAAATGTATTAACTGTTGGGATGTATACTAAAAGCCTAGCTTTTGTATGAACATCTTCATTTTGAAATAAGAATCACTTGATCATTATTGTCTAATACTTTATATTGTAGATAACATGGTGTGTGGTGTCGCACAGAAGATCATGTTATCAGTTC
>JBAMHZ010418208.1:0-11886 GCA_037177395.1 Alpinia galanga
AGCATTGCTATATTTCTAGGCCTCAAAAAACCATCAAAAGCGCTCAAAGTAAAAAATTTATTATTGTAAAGTGTTCTATTTGTATTAGTCTCATTATCTATTATGTCTTTATATTTTTCTTGTTTACTTGAAAAATAACAAGTTGTAGGAGGTTTCTTTTTCTTCACAAGATATTTAAGAAGGAAAAAAAGAAAATAGTATCATTGCTAGTGTGCTAGATGGTAGAGTAAAAATAGAAGTTCTGAACCACATAAATCAATTTATATTTATGCTTGTTGTTTATGTTGTTTGTGTATTGTTTCTGTTGCTATAGACTTATTATAGATGAGTACACGATCGACGATTGGCAATGAAGTAAATCTTTATTCATTCCCCCTCTAGCGACGTCAATGATCCCAACACTCAAATCTAGATATATGAGTGCTCAAGTTTAAACACCTCCTATAAAGTTTCCCGAGCAATTATGTCAGATCACGTTTTCAAATCAGGATCTATCGAGTTAGGGTACCTTGAGTAGGGGTGCCCAGACTAATATATCACACATGATTTAGGGATGATTTGTGCATGTTATAAAATAACAAGTGATGTGACAAAAATTTATCGTCTCATTAGAAATTGCTGATAAAGTTTTCTTCCACAATATAGTTGAATTTGTATATATTAACATATATTAGAGGGTTCACCAAGAGTTAAGTCACCATGAAGCCCAAATGATAAAATGAAAAGAGAGTATATATATATTTACAAGTGTAAGAGGATAAGATACACCTATATGGACATCATGGAAAAGTGGAGATTGTGATTTGTCTGTTTGTGATCTATTGAGCTTAGCTAAAAAATGGGACACGTAGGTGTATCCTGCTGAAGCAGGATGAGACTAATATCGGCGGTGATAAGAAGATATATATGAACGATAGAAGTAGTGTTTATAAGTAAGAGTTTAATTTAACCATTAGATTAGATGGTCGTTAGCCTTGCATGGTGAGCTAGATGAGAGGCACGAGGGGCGACGATGGAGCATGAAGACCAATGAGTGACTCGTTTGTCGGAGCACGTTGGGCAAGGCGACGCCACAGAGCACATTATTCAACGTCATCGATCGGCACCATATGAAATGGTAGATTGATAGATAGAGAGATTGATTCAACAAACGTCACAAAGAAAGAAAAAAAAATTCAATGAAGGTTGGTTATTGCTCATCCATGTTCATTAATAAATAACATCAAAGACCTTGAAATTGTGAAGAATGCGTTAACCGATCATTAATTAATAGCCACAGAAATCCTGGGCGTCGATCCGACCAGAGTGGCCGCCGTTGACGCATCCGGAGTCGCAGGCTGGAGCGCATTCCTCCTTGGTGGCGCCGGGCGTCGTCATGCAACGGTCGATCATGCAGTGGCAGTAGCAGGAGTTGTCCACCAAATCGTACAGCAGCATGTCCGTCGCCGCCGTAGCCGTCGCCGCCGCCAGGACCAAGAAGAGGAGGAGCGCGACGCCGGAGAGGGTCTTGCTGTTGCATTCCGCCATCTCGGTCGAGGGATGTTCAGATTAACGGTCCAATTAATTAACGAGGAAAGATCGCCGGATAAAGAAACCAAGAAAATACGAAGGCGATGAGTTAATTGGACGAGGTTAAGTGTGGCCTGTGCTCATGCATTTATAAGCGTTCGGAGTCAACGGACCCAACGGTTGAATTGGTCCTCCGCCACTGCTGGCCTTGTGGCAAAAACTTGGTGGTGCTCGTCGTATCATTCTCCTCTTGTGCAGCAGAACCAATGCCTTTGACTTACAAAAAAAAAACAAATAAAGTTTTTCATGAAATAAAACTTTGTATAAAATTCATTATAAACTTTATTTTACTATACAGATTCAGCCATTGAACAGGGAGAATCAGGAGATAAAAAGGCTCTTCTAATTCATTTGATCAACGTGAGTTACATTGTCAGAGGGCAATTGTTGCCCAGGAGATACAGAACATGCCGATGGCATCATCATGAGGGACTGAGGATCTATTGCAAAGAAACTTTGGTGGTCACCTTCCGAAGTATCACGCATCTTGCTGCTCATCTCCTTTCCCCTAACCCAGAAATTGTTATAGAAATTATTTCCCCATATGTTGTACGTGTATTGTTCTCCAACCCCATCATTTTTAGTCGCCTCCATGGCCTTTTTCTGGCTGCTGTTGGGTCCTGGGGCACGAGCATATGGAGAAGCTGGAGGTTGCCTTTCAGTTGATTTTGGAGTAGGGTACTGCCTTTGACTCGGTATTAGCTGTGTGTTTTGGCTGTGCTTTTTGGCTTCCGGGATACCTGCAGCTGCAGCGCTTTCTGCAGCATGCATTCTCTGATGCTCCTCCGGTTCAGACGATAGGTCACCGGCAAATGGGGTGTCACCGGTCTTAGGAGAAAGTGGCCATGCTTGCTTTGGAGTAGAGGCATTCGAGGACAAGGGTGATGATGGCGTAGAATTCCCACTCTGACTACTTGAAACTTCTTGTTTCACTTGGAATCCAGCACGGCCACTGCTTCTTTTTCTTCTCCTTCCCTTTTCCTTAATTCTGATTGCAAGACTATCACTTTGTGGTGCTTCTAACATACTATACTTGTCAAAGATATCGATCGGTTTAGTTAGCTTTGGTGCAGAGGCTGCAATTTCCTTCTGAAGGTCAAAATCTTGCTTGTCTTGCATTTTGTTAGTGTCGTCACACACATGGTTTTCATCGATTTGATACTCGTTGAAAAATTCAGCACGAGGGTTCTCATCTTCTTTAGTTGATCTGCATTATCGATTGGATTCGATAGACGTGAAACTAACAAACAGGACAACAAAAAGAACCAGTCTAATACCTTCTATGGAAATCATGAACTGACCTGGAGACTCTTGCACTGTCACAAAGACCAAAATTTTTATTAGTCTTGCTTCTGTGGTTTATTTTCTTCTCAACCTTGATGTAATGTTCGTCGGTGTCCATAGAGAAGGATGGCAGAATGATGCGGATAAGCAGTAGAACAAACATAGACACAGCAGCAAATACCACTAAGCAAACTTCCCAACGCAGGCGGTATAAAAAGTTTTTCCTGCAAAGGTCGAGCACATCGACAGGAAGGCTGGCTTTCATAGGTATAACAAAGATGCCAGCAGGCAATGCGAGCTCAAGATCTCTGTGTACTTTCTCTGTCGAAAAATCTGGTTCATATGACAGCAGCATTCTCTTTGATTCACCTGGCTCTAGAGTAAAGCCATGGCATTCATGTATCAGAAATCCATCCAGGCAACAGTCAGCACCTGAAACTTTTGGTTTCTTGACCACAAGAGGAAGTTCGCCTATATTTTTCGCATATATCTCCTTGAACAAAGGATGAGTGCACAAGGAGTTATTTTTTATGATGGACGAAGAAAGTCCAGATGACAGGTTAACTAGAAAATGGAAGTTGAATTCAAGCTTCCATACAGGTTCAGAACCTTCGAGGAGAATGAGCAGATGCAATCCACCAAGTGCTCGAATTGGTAACCATTCTACACCTGAAAGGTTATTACGTATTAAAGCAGATGCTCTCCATATACACCTATTTGATGGATGGAAAAAAATAGGCCCAAACAAGGCACTTTCGGAAGGATGTACTAGGGCCTCTGTAATTGCTGAATCTGGAATTGAGAATCCAATCCTTGTTTTTGGAAAGTCAACCTCAGAAAACCCACTTAAGAATGTAAGTTCACTCAGTTCATCAGAAGATTTGCATTCATTAACAAACACCCATGAGTTTAGCAAAACTTGCATCACAACGGGATGGCAACTGGGATTGTGTACAGGGATCCACGTCGAGAAGTGGGACCCAACCGGAACCACTGGAAAGAACAGCTCATTTCCTTCAAGGACAGAAACATTAGCTACAGTGCCTTGAGATTTCCAATTTCTGAGTATCTTCTCTTCAGCTTCAAATTCTTCTAAGAACTGCTGCAAATGACAGAGCACAATGCACCCAAAGGATGAGAAAGTACAATAGTAATAACAGAACATATAGCAATATGCCAAGGCACCCCTTCAACAATGTACATAGAAATATTATGTATAAATGCTTAAATTTTGTACCAAAATTATATATTATAGTTCCTCTGGAACGAAGTCAAATATTTCAGTTGGAAACTCTGATAATGCTAAAGACCATGCACAGTGCATAAAATATCTAAGCATATATTGTACAACATCTCTCTTGATGAGTACAAATCACCTAATTAAACTTTAACCTTGTTGGAAATATAGTCAATTGAAATAATAATAACTATTAATAACAACAACAACAACAACAACAATAATAATAACAAAGTCAAGCTGATCATCTTTGATTCATAAATTACAGGCTATGAATCTTGATTGGAAGAGAACAATATGGCTAGCATCGACATAACATCAAAGCATTACTATTCTTGAGTGCAGGTTTGATAATTCATGCCATGTTCGATGAGTAAGATATGCATTTATTCAATTAATTTACTTCCAAGTTTGAAGGCAAAAACAGAGGAAGAAAAATAATGGACTGTGTTTCTAAAACTGAATGAACTTTTTCTAACACAATCACACTAATGTCCACATGACACAAGAACACTAACATGATTGCATTGAATCTGTAAAAACAACATTTTCTAAACTCATCGTCATTAGTGAACTGCAGTTATGATTTATATTAAATTACAGCAAAGTAATTGGGAGAATCTTATATTGAAAAACAAATGTTACACTATTGAACAGGTGGAAAATGGGTCCATATAGAAGGAAAATAGGCATGCGGTGGAAGTATTATGACAAGAACACTGAGTCCCAGAGTTTAAATGAGGTAGAGAGGAGTAATCAGTAGAAAATTAACAGGAGAAACATATCAACTTCATGCAACAAAACAATCAACATTCATGCTGATAAAATTACAAAATCTATGACAAGGATTCAATAAGTATCAGGAACAAAGAAATGAAAGTTCAAGCTTAAGTTATTTAGAGTACAAGAATTCAATAGCATTTGAGACATGCTATCCTTCCCAAAGGAAAATGCTGGATTTGAACTATATCACAAAAAGTGACACCAAATTTAACAATAATGTTCTTAAAGTACTTTCCCTGTGAAACAACAATACAATTTTGAATGTCTAAACGTCCATACAGTAATGGAAGTATCTTGTACTTGAAATGTCCTAGTGATGGGGAAGATGACAGAAATATTGCTCATGAAGATAATTAAGTTGATGTATATTAAGAAAGAGAAAAATAGAAAGTGTTACTTCAAGATAGAAAATAAGATTTCCAAAAAACCTATATAAAACGTCCATGGAACATGAAAATAAAATCACAAGAACAGGGAATAATCTGCACATACTCTTGATTTCCTGTTGGAGAAGAAAATAATATAAAGCTAGATTATGAAGATAAAGTCATAAAAAATAAAGCAAATCACCTTCACGGGAAAAGATGAATCAGCGAGGCTTTTTAGAGATGTGCTTCCATTTGCATCTTGTGATAGCCCAGTAATATAAAAGCCATCTGATGCAAGGATGCCTGAACCATGCTCAATATTAGAATAGGCATATACCAAGTCGAGGCATGGAATTTTGATAATTGGACTGACAGAATGATTTGTCCCTATTAGTAGTTGACATTTCATTCCCTCTCTAGGTAGGTCACGTACAACATTCTGAGAGATAACACCGCCATAATACTTGACCAGTGCTATTTTTGTGGAAGTCCTGGGAAAAAGCAAGAGTCCTTCCTTGTATCTGACCTTGAAAAGTTTTGGGCTCTCTGTAACCTCACTAATTTTAGTCAAACTAAGTAGGTCTGATCCGTCATTTCTTAACGTGATAATAAGAACTGTCTCTCTCCTCTTGTATGATTCAAGAGGTTCAATGTCTAAAGAAACTGAATGATTTACATTATTATAATTTGTCTTGTAATGCACATCTAGCTCAAGGGGAAGAACATGTGTATCCAATCTGTCTTGTATCAAACTCTGTAAGTTTAGACAGACAGCTCCAATAAGTTTTTCTGCTTTTAACGGAAGAAATCTCATCTCTAAAATTGGCTGAGTCATATGAGGAGACACTTGCCATTTATTTAGGGGCCTAACATCTAGCCATCTTACTCCCAGTTTTCTACTATCTACTCTGAACCATTCATCCTCAGTTAAAAAATAATCAGACTCATTTGATGGCTGATGTGGTAACTGATCCATTCTACAAAAAATATGAACAGCTTGGTCCTTATGTCCTGGTAAGAAAACCCATGAATTCACATCCTTCAAATGAAGAACCTCCTCAAAAGGATTGTACAAAGACAAGTTCCTACTCAGCATTTTGCAGGGAGAAACATTTGTTGACATTGTCCCAACTAAAGGCTCTATCTTGTAGGGGGACTCAACCGCTACTCCTCTGGCTCGAATTATGAAACCTCCAAAGCTCGTCTGCAATATTAGACGGGCTGATGAAAAGCCCAACCTACTTGGGAGGAAAACAAATACAATAGAAGCAGATTCTCCAGGTGCCAATGCCAACTTTTGGAAACGATATGCATAGTACTGAGGGTCAGTGCTATAAGGTTCATAGACATGCAAAACACCACTGGCGTTAGTATTCTTCACAGTCAAGATAGCAATTGAAGGTGTGTACAAACTCTTCTCCCGCCAATTAAAAAAAGGAGGTGTTATCTCCACATTTCCAGATGAAGAACCATTAATAAGGCTCAAATCATTAGTATCGGCATCCTCATCTAGCTCCACATCCATCTCACTCGACTCCCTCATCCAAACATCAGGAACAAGCGAAGCCACACACGACCCAACATCATCCACGTTACTATGAGCTCCAGATTCAAAGCCAGCCTCGGAATCAACCAAACGACAAGAAACAATGCCACCATCGGCCAACTTGAAAGCAGCGACATTGCCCAGCTTCCATTGCAAGCTCATTTCGGATGCCCGAGCTCCAAAGCAAGGTTCTTTGCAGGTATCCCTTTCCTGCGAGTCAAAATCCATCAGAGAGGAGGGGAAGCAGAAGGAAGCAGACCGAGGGCTGACATCAGAGAGCGAATCATCCCCACAAGGACTGCAAGCATCAACTGGAGATGCACCAAATGCAATCGCCAAGAAAAACACCAACCAAAACAACTTGCAAAGCGGATAAACCCATTCGTGCAGCCGAAACTTCCCCCTCAAAAGGAGGAAAAAGAAGAAAAAAACAATCTTTTCCGTATATTTAGATTTTGGATGACCATCAAACTTTATCCTACAGAAGAAGCAGCATAGGAGGGTAAGGCGATAGAAAGCCGAGCCGAAAGGAGCAGAGAAGTGCACGCACACCTTGCGGGGAAGCGGAGAAGAGCAGAATCCGATTGGCGGTGGTTCATGGATGAGGAATAGAGAAGTCCCAGCCGCCGGCGGTTGTTGGAGAGAGAGGGAGGATGAGGGAGAGGGAGAGGGAGAGGGAAAGAGGAAGGGAGGGAGACGTAAGGGGTAGCAGAGCGAATAAGAATCGACCATTTAAGTATTCTTTACTGCACCTGAAAGGACCACTATACCCCTCACGGGTAGCACACTGCTTGTCACGTGCGCAGGAATGGGTGGGAATTTAATTAGATTTCAAGGTTAGGTTTCAATTTGGTGAGGCTTGTGTATTTCATTCTTTATACCAATTGCGAGCGACGTTGATATCTGTATAGATGCGATTTTAAAGTTAATTTTTAAAGCCCCAGCTACAGTGCAGTGCAGTGCAATGGTAGTAAGTCAATATAGATTTTTATTTACTTTTTCAAAATGTAAATCGGTCTTTTGAAATATTAGATTTGTTGAGATAATCTATGTTAATACCCGTTGATAGAAACAGTCGAGGAGGATTATTAATGTGATGATTTTATTATTTTTTTTAATTAATTTTTAATGAGTATTAAATATTTCATTAAATTTTTAATCTATGGTAAAAATTCTTAATAATTTATCACTTTTTATTAAGCATTAAGCTGAACTAATTATACATAAACATTATCACGCCTGTCACGTGACAGATGACGAAAAGAAATTTGTACAATCTCTATTTTATATTGTAAACATAATTATTCACTATTAAATAAGTTTATGATCGGACAAATTTAAAATCAGTTTGATCAAGCAAACTATTATTTATATAAAAATAAATAAATTTAATTCCATGAATAAAATTCAATAACAATATATATTAATTTGCATGCATAAAATTTAATTGTAAATTATAAGGATAACAATATTGTTATTAGTTGAGTTCTATGAAAACAAATCCAATGTTAGCTAAGTTCGAATACGATAATTTTTTTCATAAATAAATCTAAACAACGTCGTCCATGACTAACTAAATAAATTTGAATACAGTTAAATTCAGTTTATTTATATTTCTATACTTGATTAGATTTTATTATATGTAAATAATATAATAGTTATTCAGACCCTAATTATACTCGTCATTTAGACACTTATTATTGACCAATTATTTTTTTATAATTCAAATATCCAAATTAATTCCTTCGTTCGTCCAATTTATCCTTACTTCACCAACGGTCCAGATGTTCTAGAAAGATATCCTTTGAAAACTCAAATTTAAATGTTTTAAAGAGTTATCTTCAAAAGATTTCAAATTTAGATATTCTAATTGTTGGAATTTTAATCAAAGAAAATTATGAAACATAAATTTTGTCGAATAATCTAGAACTGTGCATGGTTCTTCATGGCTCACAATTGGAATGGAAATTACAAACTGAACTTCCACCGCAATGTCACAATATCACAATTCTAAATCGATGATTGTGATGACAACTATATTTTTTTTTGTTCTTCTCAACAAGAAGTAAAGGTTCAAGAACAACCTTAAGTATAACCATGCTTCTCAAGCACTGTACTTTTCACCCTCACAAAATGACCACCACAAAGAAGCTAATTAAAGTCAACCTCTCCTTATACTTCTTCTCAAGTATATACAAGAGAGGAGAGAAGATCATGGGATAATGAGATCATGGGTTATAGGGCATGGGATAATAGAGTTAACCACCATCCCATAACCCACTTGGCATGCCCCTTCATGGGTATAACCGACCAACACTAATAATGGATTAGGTGTTAGGCGTTAGGCTTAAACATTTATTTTTATAAAAAGAATACGATTTTGATATTGTACAGTTTTACAAAAATAACACAGTTGTGAGGTCGAATTTTGCCGTTGAATCACGATCACTTTTGATAAAAAAAAATTTATGGAATCGAATCAATCATTTTTAAAATTAATTGGATAAAAAACTTAAGTAAATACTTAGTACTAATAATAATAATAATAATAAGTTAAAAATTTTGTACTAGATTTGCTAAAAATCTTAAAAGTAATTTTATGTTAGATTTGTCAAAATGTGTCAAATTTTTAGACAAACAAAATGACGAGCATATGGATTTTTTTTGATAAGTTTATATGATTTAAATTTCTAATGAAAGTTAAAGTGGTGCTTTAGGTTTAATTAATTTAGAATTTCCAGTAGTTAAAAGGGAAAATAAAAAGAATAGTGAAAAATAATAATAATATGTTTTTCAAATTGTGGTGAATCATTTTGATAGTTCAAATATCAAATTTGAACAATGAAATTTTTAATATTTATTTTATGTGATATAAATTTCAATTTCAATTTTATTTATTTTATGTTATTGTAGTTGTTCTCTGGATTTTATTAATCTGAATTTTAATTTAATAAAATCTAAATTTGCAAAAGGATTGATATAAAATATCCATTTATATACTTGATATATAGTTACAATAAACCTAAAACTCTATGATTAAAATTTTATAAAATCTAAATATTAATTTTATAATGTCTTAATTCACACTTTAATGTTTCAAAAATTACAAAGGTCATAAATTATATAAATTGCAAAAAAAAACATCCTTTTTTTTAGAAAAATAAAGGATATTATATCATATATTTTGTATTAAAATATCTCTTATTTTAATGCTGTTGTAATTATTATGAAGTAGCTGCTACAACGTATAACAACTACTCTGTACCTACTGCAATATGAAAATTCAACTATTTCATTTTAATTAAAATTATTATATATAAAACAACTACAATAACTACTTAGACGTCCTTTTGATGATTCGTATAATTTGGGACATCCTTTTGATTTTTGCCCAAACTATGGTTTCTAAAAAGATCTAAAAATTTATGGATTTTAGTATGAAAATTATTTTATATGTTTTAATTTTTTTTAGTTGATTATGGAAATTGAGTTACATTCACTATGGAATAATTAAAAACTTAAGAAATGTATTGGAATGTGTTTGGAGGCTACATGGATTAATTCAACCCAAAATGTAAAGGCATGCGTGTGCGTACGCTTCTATGGAATATAATAATTAAAAAAAAAAAAGACTATGAATTCTTATTTCTGACTATGAAATAATTGAAAACCCAAGATATAGTTGCCAAGAGTGTTTCTTTACATGGTGCTTAGTACTAGACTATAATAGCATTCACGGTTTGATATAGTTGATAATTGTATGAATATTTATCACATGATATTTAAAATCAATTTCAAATGGGTGCGAAATATCTCATTGAGTTTCGGATTAATCTCAATAAAGTATCTCTATGTATAATTCAGTATATATTACACATCCCTCATAGTGTCTCCATTCATTATGTGCAACTTCACTGAGATTTGCCTGCAGAGATCGCACTAAGGCTCAAATCTTATAGTTATTCAAAATCGAAAACTTCTGCATTTCGAGTCTCCAAAATAGTTCATCGAGTCTCCCAATGTATCCATTGACTCCGTAAGCAGTAGGGTCATACATTATCTCCTAGATATCTTCCCTCAGCTTATTTCGTAACACATCACGACGAGTCATAGTGCATATTATCCATGTCATCTGAAATTAAAATTAATTAAATCAGTATAAAACCGATTAACCGATATAAAACTAGCTTTAATTTCATTTTAAACAAGCATAAAACCAACAAAAAATAACATAAATAAATAAACCTTTTTAATTTTAAGAGTTTTTGATCAATTGATTCCTCAAACCAGTTAACTAGATGACTATTATCAATAATATTCTAGTGGTCTAATTCTCGATATGCTGACTTGGGCTCTGACCCGAGTACTAATCCCGAGTATTGTAACATCCTCAGTACTGCAGCATCTAAAGTACCATAACATCTCGCATCCTGAGCATTGTAGCATTCCAAGTACTATAGCAGTCTGAGTATAAAACCCAAGCACTGTAGCATCACAAGTACTATACTCGGTGCCGAGCACCCCGAACAACTCTATGCTCGGTGCCGAGCACCCTAAGCACCACTGTGCTCGGTGCCGAGCACTTTGCGCTCCAACCTGAGCAACTTTCACTCGGTCCTGAGCACTAGAGTTCTCGACGCGGTGCTAATTAGTCCATGCCCATATCGGCCAGTGTCAACTAAGCCTGGGCTATCTAGGTAAATGTCGAATTAGCCAATGTTAACTTGCCCATTATCGGCTTGATCAGTGCTAGGTCAGTAGGTCATTGCTAAGTTGGCCAATGTCTACTTGTCAGACCCCAATGAGTTCGGCGAGGGGGTTCTCCTATAAGCTAAATTTGAGTAGTATATGCTAAATCTGAGTTATTCTTCCAACCACTCAGCCAGTGCACTCGGTCTCTTTGTCGAGTGCCTTTTGAGCTCGATCACTCAGCCCGAGCATTGTGTCAAGTGCCAAATGAAATCAACCACTCGACCTCTATGTCGAACACCCAAAGTACTGGGCCACTTGGCCTCTATGCCGAGCACCTACAAATTATTTGGTCGAGGCTGGCCAAGTTCCTCATGACAGTGCCGAGTTCCACTAGGTAGTGTCATGTC
>JBAMHZ010418217.1:0-11885 GCA_037177395.1 Alpinia galanga
ACTTTAAAACCTCAAAACAAATAAGTTTTTATTGAATTCCTTAGGATTGAACCAAATAACCTAAGTTATGTTTCATCCCCTATAACCTTGGTTATGCAATCATCTAGTAATCATATGACCAAGGTTATACGTGACTACCCCAAACCAAACGCACCCTTAAAGTTATCCTATAAATCTTCACTATTAATTGATGATGCATCTTTGACTAATGAGGGGACACTTTTTGGATGAATAATTCGATTGTATCTATAACAAAATTCAAGATATAAACATTTGTAGAAAAATGCAACAATGGAAGTCCAAGGAAGAATTACATGGATAAAGCACCTCGTATTTTTTTTTTATCCTTCTTTAGTCAGAACAAAAGGATGTGGGAAGAAATTGAAATTGTCAAAAGAGAAGTCAATCTTAAAGTCCAGACTATGTCGTGGATGCGGACATTGTGGTGTGTCACATGACAAGTGTAATTGTTTAATTTTGCTGTAAAGGTATATGTCGATAAATTTTGCTGTAGGCTAAATTTATTTACAAATTAACTAATTTAATTAAATTTTATAAATATGATGTTATGTTGATTGACTAAGAAATTAAAGTTAATAAAAAATAGAAAAGAAAGGAGAAAGATAAAATGGAAAAAAAAAAAATACTGTCCATGACCATGAGATATTTCTCTCCTTTGAAAAAATTTTAGCACGGACTTTAGACGGAGAAAGAAATTTTTTTTCGTCTAATTTTAGACAGATGGAAAATATTCAAAAAGTAATTCATAAATAAATTTTTAAATATACTCAATCTATTATTTTATAATAATTTAATAATAATATATCTTTTTTGTTTCTAATTGAGGGCAGCGCATGAGCACATCGGCGTTGCATGCAGAGATGATAATCCGTCTGATTTGATCGGATTTTATATTCTTCGTATTTATTTTTATTTATTATAATTATTTTCATCATTTTTAGTATTTAATTTTTTATCTTTATAATCATTGAAGAATTAAATATTTATACCCTACTTAAATATTATCTTATTATTTATAATTATATATATTTTTAAATTTAAATTATTTAAATGAAGATATGAATATTTACTAAATTCTTAAAAAAAATAATTATAAAAATTAATAAATTAAATATCATAAAAAACAATTTATCTCAATACTAATAATTTAATATGAATATTAAAGATAAGATGTGAGTATGATTCTATAAAGTTCATTTTTATATTAGAATTCGAAATTTTACATATTTAATTAGATTTAAAAAATCTTTTCATATTTTTTCTGTTCGAAATTATGATATTTGGTCCCGATTTATTTATTGAATAAATTTAAAATATATAATTTAAAAAAACACACACACGAGGATCAGTGTAGCTGCAAACTGCCTCGGAAGGACCAAAAACCGCCAGGCAAAAATCGGCATGCTCGGATTCGGATCTCCGATTTATTTTTCAAGTCCTCAACCCGGCAGCAGCCAATTGTGCTTCGCACTCTCTCCCCCCTCAAACAATGGGCCTGAACCTGCTGCGGCACTGGCGGCCGCCCAAACCGGTGATAGAAACCGTGGACGGAGTCTTATCTTCCCGCTCCGCCCCTTCTCCTCGCCATCTCTCCGATCCCGATCTCCTGCTCCTGCAGTTCACGCTCGATGCGCTTCTCCAGGCTCGGTCGCTGCCTCGTGCGATCCGCGCGCTCCGGGTCCTCCAAGGTACGATCTCGTCCCTCCGCCTCCGTTTCTCTTTCGCTGATTCCCTCCTCTCGGCGAAATAATCCGGTCTGATCGCCTAGGTTGCTCTCTCCGGTGTTCGTGGCGCTTGGGATGTGGTTTCCGGCGACATTCTGGTATCGGCCTTCGAATGCGACGGCGCCGGACTAGGGTTTGCGAGGGGTTTTCTGACTCGAGTCGGAGCGAGTAAGGCCGTCGGCTCAGGGAATCATCCATTGGATCTGAGGTTCCCGTTCGCGGATCCTAGTTTTATGCGATTCTTCTCCAGTGGATCTTCCGGCAAGAAAAGTAATTGATCTTGTGGGTAAAGTGATTCATATTACCTGGAAGCTTCTTTTACTAACCGCCGTTTGTTTTTTTAATAGATTACGATAACTACCGTCCAAAGGATAAGACGGAAATCCCTAAAGACGATGCGAACAACACATCGGATTCTAAAGGTGCATGATGGTTAAATTACACGGTCGTAATTCCATCATACTCGTTCCCCTCTTTTGTTAAATAAGCTAAGGTATGGTGATACTCCATCAAAAATGACCGTCATTTAAGGATTCTTTGGATAAGTGGTTTCGTAGGGGGAGGGGAGACACTAGGTTCCCCCCATTTTGACGTAAGTTTATGGGATAGATAGCGAATGCATTGGCCATTACCCCCTCATCTTCGTAATCCAATGTGCTTTTCTATTCAATAAGGATACAAGAACAAAACAAATACTACGTTACGCACTTAGAATACTGAGACAAAAACTAGTAAATTATAATGTCATTACCAGTGGTAGAACTACACGCTGTGTGTCTAATGATTCTCTTTTAAAATGATTAGCTGAATTCTCATCTCTAAAATATAAATTGTAGCAACAAACATTAGCAATTAAGTATTTAACATTAAGTAGAACTAAGGTTGAACTGAATGGAACTAAGGTAAAATGTCAGCAATTAGAAGGCAATAGTGTTTGTGGTGTGTTGCATAGAGCCTGTTAGTTTGTAGGAAAATGACTTATTTGTAGAAAATATGTTTTTGAAAAAACTATTTTCAGAAAATAGATTATTTTTTTATTGTTTGGATTTATACTAAAATGTATTGAAATATTTTTTGTTATTTGGTGCACACAGGAAAATATTTTCCTCTTCTTAAAGTCGGGTCTATCAGATGATTTGGCTCAACTAGGCCTATCAAGTGCTACTGATCAACACGTCTGACTCACCCAGACTCGCTAGATCATCCAGACCAACTAGCTCACTTGAATAGGTTGGTCCCTTGAACAGATTGGATTGCTCAGACTGGCTGGATCATCCAACTCACTTGAATCCATTGGTCACTCGAATGTACCAGATTGTGCAGATTGATTGGCTCAATCAAATGCCCTAACTAGCTCACCAACTCAACTGCCCCGGCTAGCCTACCAATTTGACTGGCCTCTAGCTCAATCGACCCAATTAGACTGACTGGCCTCTCGGCACAACCAGCTCAACTACCTGTCAGATCAATTTGCTTGACTAGTCCTCGAACCATTGTTTTGCTTGGACTGCTCAAACAAATAAGCCTAAATGGATTAGATAACTCGACCTGCTTAGATTGTCTGACTATCTAGGCTGCTCGACCCCCATGTCAAGCCAAGATGATCAACCTGATCAAGTCACTCTTGTCTAGATCACTTGGCCTGATTGGTCCACTTGGACCACCTAACTTCACTGGACTGCTTGGCCTGTTTTGCTTTAGTAACTTCCCCAAATTGATCAACCTGCATAAAGGAGAAAGAAGATCGGAGGACAGGAGAAATTTATTGGTAAAGAAAAATGTTTGTGGATGACTAGGGAAAATAACTTCCTCCATTTAAAGGAAATTAATTTTTCTCAACAAAAGCCTATCACCAAAAGGAAGTTTACTGCAAAAAAATTATTTTCTATTACACAAAGTATTAAAAAAATATGCAGTAAAACAAATGGAACCTTAGTCTGGAAATTATTTATAATTGATATTGGTAACCCCGTTCTCTCAGATGGTGTTGAGGAGTAAAGAAATAAATGCTGATATATCTGCATGAGGTTTTTAAAAAAATGTTATTACTTTTGAGAAATTAAGTTTAACCTTGATAGGAAATAAAATGTGACAAAATGGACTATGATAATATGAATGACTTGGAAATAAGTGGAGAAACTCAATCAATTAGATATGGTGTAGAGTTAAAAGTGATCCAAGAAAACCTAAGATAATTATTGAAAAGATCTAAATGATCTCTGTATTAGTAACAGCATAGCCTTTGTTCTTAATGATGCCCTATTTGTATAGAAATCGTCACTATTGGAAAATATGTTTCATTGTTATTCTACTAGTGATCTTTCTTTTATTGTTCCTCACACAATGTTTATAACCATGATTGGTCAAAGCCTTAGTTTCATCAACCAACTATGTCAGAAGTATCTGGTTTGATTTTGTAATTGTAAACAGTTGCTTCTCACAGAAATTAGCAGATTAATATTTGAGGTTCCACAGACATATTAGTATGGGAGTACAATTCTTCGAAGATATTCAGGGTCTGTTTGGAAACTTATTGTTTTCTTTTAATTTTCAGTTTCCATTTTTAGAAAACAAAAGTTAATATAGAGAAAGCGTTTCACATGGATGCAACCATCAAAATGATTTTTTTTCCTAATAACTTCTCAAAATTCTCTAATTTGAGAAACAATTCGCAATCATTTTTTTTTTAAAAAGTTCTTTTGGCTTTTTAAAACATCAATGGCAAAGTAATAATTATTGTGAAATCCACATGGAAATTATATCTATAGTATGATCCTCTAATTTTTTAAATTTACAATTACCTCCCTAACATTTTACACAAATATGATTCCAACTCGTGTCACTAATCCTGACTTTTTCTTAATTCTTATATTCATCCTTTATCTCCCTTGGCATAATAGATTTCATCAAGATTCTTTTGAAAATTATAATTTCCTTCCAACATATTATGCAAACATCACGTGTCATCAAAATATTTATCTTACACATTTTATATTCTCCTAAAAGATTTTTGTTTTTCATTTCACCCCTATATCTTTAAAATCAAATTATATTTTTTTTTGACCTATTATATATTTTTCAATTCTTTAATTTTACTATAATTTCATTGCAATTCATGCAGTTGTATAATTTCACCATTGGCCCCAACATTAATATATAGTTACAATTTCCATTTTTTTATTTGTTTAGAATTTTTAATAATAATTTCCTTTCATTTCACTTATATATTTTTCACATAAACTATATTTTTGACATAAAATAACAGTTTGTATTTTATTGATAGTTTGAGTTATTATTTCTTAACAGTTGACGATCAGGATAATTATTTAGTCTAATTAATATAGTTTTTTAATTTGATAATCCTTTGATTGATTGCTTACTGTTTTATTTGGTATATTTTGTAGATATATTTGCATAATAGTAAATTTGTTAAGATTATATATTATTATATCATTTCCCTACTAAAATGTTTGAAATCAATTATTTTTTTTGTTTTTCATTAAAAGATGGACATTCAAAGTAAGAGTGTGATTTGCCTAACAAGATTTCAAAATTTTCATTCTTTTCAAAACTTTTTTTGTTAGATTTACCAAATAGTTTTTTTTTAATAAAAAATTTTCATCTCCAAGTTTTTAATTTTATTGAAAATAAAATAATAACAATCTTGGATTCCCAAACACAGCCTCAAGTTCCTGTAAATCCAGTCTATACATTGTGGATATGTTTTATGTTGTGGTTATGCTACGTACAATAGATCCAATGTGGTATGATCCTTTTGTGGGACTCCGCATTTGTGGGAGTTTTGTTTACCAGACTGTCTTTTTTTTTTTCCCCTCAAGCTATATATTTGCCAAAACTATGAAGATTTAACTAGACAGTTTGTTCTCAGCCATCACTCTTTCTTATCTGCATGCAGGTGATTCAAACCCAGAAGATCATGGAAATTTTCAGGAGGATTTTATGAAACAAATACAAAATTTTGTAGCTCCTCTTCTATTTATTGGCCTATTGCTTTCATTTTTCTCTACAGGTTCATTTGAACAGAAAGAGGTCAGTCTTCCATTTTAATCTTTTAAGCCATCTAAAAAATTTTCTTTGCCCAGTAAACAATTGTTTTCTGTATACAACTGTAAATTTTCAAGGCTGAAATACTATTGTATAACATTGCATAGACTTGCATCTTGTGAAAATTGCAATATATTCAACTGGCAGTTCAAATTAGCACTCATCATTCCACTTATGAATGGGTATGACACATAGTTTGCCATATGTGTGCATAATGACTTACGAGTAAACCAATTGATTACTAGCTTTGATACTTCAATTGGTTGGTTTTGAACTAATTGCCAATAACATGTACTAAATACTCTTAAGATGTTTGTGAATAACCTAATTGTTTGTCCAGCTTTTTCTATGCACTTAAGCTGTCAACTATTTTAACAGGGTGCCTATCCACCTTTTGCTAACTGGGCAAGTTTGCATCTTTCATTGGTATTGTCAATGTCTAAGTTATGATTTAATAAAGGACTTGACCATTTTGGAGGAGGATGCAATAATTTTGTTTTTAGTTGCTGCAATTTTTAGTGCTATATAGCAACCACTATGAATTGGCCTATGAACTTTTATTTTTTCTATTATTGTTTTTGTATCTGAACCACTAATACAGCAAGGATGACTTGCTGTCTTATTGCGTCTTTTGTTCATTGATATTACCTCAATGGTCCAAACATGGATTCTCTGACATAAAGGTAAAATTTTATTAATTTATGTAATCAAATTCATTTGTAAAATTTCAATTGTACATAATTCTCTTGATAAATCATTCAGTGGCTTTCCTTTTCTGATTTTCTTGGCTTCTAGCATAAATTTTGCTATTCTGATGCAAAGTTTTGTTTCTCCAGATTAGTTTCCAAGAGTTCAAAAACAAGCTATTAGAAACAGGTTTAGTTGATCACATTGTTGTATCAAACAAATCAGTTGCAAAAGTTTATGTTAGAAGGACTCCTCAAACAAACAACCGAAAACATGACAATGAAATTCATGGTTCAGCAGATGTTCATCCTAAACATGCACCTAGTCAATACAAGTACTATTTTAATATTGGAAGCTTGGGATCATTTGAAGAAAAGCTGGAGGAAGCGCAGGAAGCATTGGGCATATATCCACATGACTATGTTCCAGTAACTTATATCTCTGAGGTAGTTTGGTATCAAGAGCTGCTGAAGTTTGCCCCAACAGCTTTATTTTTTGGTCTTCTTTACTTTATGGGCAGAAGAATTCAAGGTGGAGTCCATGTAGGTGGTTCAGGAAGGGGTGGTCGAGGTATTTTTAACATTGGGAAGGCTCCGGTGACCAAAATGGATAAGAACTCAAAGAACAAGGCAAGCATGTCACTTTTAGATTTCTTAGTTTTTCTTGTTTTCCCTTTTTTGATTAACAAGACAATGAGTAGAAAGTTGATCTTTTATTTTTTTTGTTTTACTTTACCAGTAATTATAAGTAACTAATTGTCTGCGTGCTGCTTTTTACTGAATTAAATGAACTGTTTGCTAGACCTTAATCTTCCTGTATTTTCATTATTGTATATCTATCCTAATTTGTCCTTTACACATAAGCTAGGTGTATTTCAAAGATGTTGCTGGCTGTGATGAAGCCAAACAAGAAATCATGGAGTTTGTGCACTTTCTAAAAAATCCTAAAAAGTATGAGGTACTGGGAGCTAAAATCCCAAAAGGTGCACTTCTTGTAGGACCTCCTGGCACAGGAAAGACACTTCTTGCGAAAGCAACTGCAGGTGAATCTGGTGTTCCATTCCTAACAATTTCAGGGTCTGATTTTTTGGAAATGTTTGTTGGTGTTGGACCTTCCAGAGTAAGAAGCCTGTTTCAAGAAGCTAGACAATGTGCTCCTAGTATAATTTTCATTGATGAAATTGATGCCATTGGCCGAGCAAGAGGTCGTGGAGGTTTTGCAGGTGCCAATGATGAACGAGAAAGCACACTGAACCAGTTACTGGTAGAGATGGATGGATTTGGGACAACATCAGGAGTGGTTGTTCTTGCTGGTACAAATAGACCTGATATCTTGGACAAAGCCTTGCTACGACCTGGACGATTTGATCGGCAAATAACAATTGATAAACCTGATATTAAGGGCCGTGAACAGATCTTCCAGATTTATCTTAAAAAGATCAAGCTAGACAATGAGCCATCATTTTACTCCCAAAGATTAGCTGCTTTAACTCCTGGATTTGCTGGAGCAGATATTGCAAACGTTTGTAATGAGGCAGCTTTAATTGCTGCTAGAAGTGACGAAACACAAGTGACGATGCAACATTTTGAGGCTGCTATTGATAGGATCATTGGTGGATTGGAGAAGAAGAATAAGGTAATCTCGTTCTACTTATCATTGTTTTCCTCAAAATTTATCTTGTTTTCTTTTTACCTAGATTTCAGCTAATGGTAATGACAACAAATTTGGATACTTGAAAATGACGCTATAATCACTTGTCTATTGATTGGCTATTGAGCAGCTGTGGTTTCTGCTAGAGAAGCTTTGAGTTTTTTTTTTATGGTTTAAATGTAATGTAAGGATATCCTGAGCATCTTCAGGCTGTCTATCTCTAAGTTATTCATGCTTTTTAAAGGTAATCAGTAAGTTGGAACGTAGAACTGTTGCTTACCATGAAGCTGGTCATGCTGTTGTTGGATGGTTCTTGGAGCATGCTGAGCCCCTCCTCAAAGTAACAATTGTTCCTCGAGGTACTGCAACTCTGGGATTTGCTCAATATGTACCTAATGAAAACCTTTTGATGACCAAAGAGCAGCTCTTTGACATGACCTGCATGACCCTTGGTGGACGTGCATCTGAAGAGGTTTGAACTACCCTTCTAAACAAACTCTTCTTTTTAATATTTTTTTTAGTTTGTGCATTGCATTCGAATAGTTTTCGCCTTAAAAGTGCTATAATTGAACTTGTCCTTTAACTTAATCTCTATACGGAGAAAAGGGCACTCATCACAAAATGTCATCCTTTTCTAATACTTGATTAAATAGGATACAAAAATTAATAAACTAAATGTCTTTTGACGTTTTTCTGCAATTGTTTTTCTCTTGAATTGATTTGGCTTTCCACCTCCTATTGCATAGCCTCCCAATCTCTACAAGAATCGAATATAGTACGCATTTATTTCCTGGAGCTGATGTTTAACCTGAATACTAGTAAGACTAATCCAAGATGAAGCTTCGTCTTGGTATCTTTTTCAAACACTAGTATATTGTATTCACAACTCGTTTGTTGCCTTGGTGGGACTACTACTTCAATTGGTACTCGCTGTTGAGGGGGGTGATGTATCTTGACACTTTACCTTCTGATAATTTCGATTTATTTCTCCAGTATTTTCTGATTTCTTGAGAACATTATATTGTTAAACTTACAACTGTAATCACACACTCGATGAACTTCATAAACATAAATTTCTGACAATTTCATCTGATACCTTATTACTCCGTGCTTTTAGCTGAATTACTTATTTGTTAAACTAGAACAACATCGATCCAAGTCTGAAATCTTAGACTTCACTCGGGATTGTATGTTTACACCCCCTTTGTTTCCCATTCATGATCTGTCCCAAGGATTGCTGTGATTGTCTATGGTATTTGCAATTTAATAATGTAATCAGAACAACGCCTAAAGTCTGTGTAACATCTTACGATTCTACTTTCCACAGCTAAATACTGGTGGGTTTGATCAATCCAGTAGAAATAACATGACTGATTGTTTCAGGTTTTGATTGGAAAAATCTCTACTGGTGCACAAAATGACTTAGAGAAGGTCACAAAAATGACCTATGCGCAGGTGGCGCTCTATGGTTTCAGTGACAAGGTTGGACTTCTCTCCTTTCCCCAACGGGAAGATGGTTTCGAACTGTCCAAGCCATACAGCAGCAAGACAGGAGCCATTATCGACGGTGAGGTGAGAGAGTGGATTTCCAAGGCATATGAGAAGACCCTGGAACTGATAAAAGAGCACAAAGTTCATGTTGCACAGATCGCAGAGCTCCTGCTCGAGAAGGAAGTTCTGCACCAAGATGATTTGGTTCGAGTTCTGGGCGAGCGACCCTTCAAACCACGTGAACCGACAAATTATGATAGATTCAAGCAAGGGTTTCTAGAGGAAGAGGAAAAGAAAAGTCAAGAGACCACCCTCGAGGGTCCCTCGAGTTCAGATGGTGATATGCCATTATCATTTAATGGGGACACTATACCTGCATAATTAAGATCATTATTCATAGTAAGTAATAATCTCTCGTATTGTCGAGTGTAGTGGACTTTGAGCTCAAGAGAAAATATGTATAGCTCAACAATCGATCTATTAATCCACGCGAATTGGATGAGTTGTAAGATTGTTGGCCCATCCTCAATATGGTTCCCTCTGTCGCTGTAAATCTCTTTGAAAATCGGTCCAATGCTTAGAAGAGGATCTATAAAGTCTAGGATGAAAATTCAAAGTGTGTTCCTTTTTAATAATATTTTTAGAGGCGTCCCTTTTTATTTTATCATTTAAAGTGAAAAGTGTGTCGTAGGAAGTTAGACCCTTGTATTCTTTCAAATGTGCCTTTCAAAGCCTGCAGAGCAACTCTAATATTTTTTTTTAAAATATTGTATGGTTTATAAATTGTTCCTTTTTTAAAATATTATTATTATATTATACTAGTTTAAAGTTAGGTAATAGTTTTGTTTATTATATGTTCTCTGTGTATTCGTGGATTCGAACCGTTCTATGTAACATATCTTACTTATTTAGCACAATAAAAATAAAGATATGTTATTAAATTTTATATGCATGAGTAGTAACAAAAAGATAATATATTTTTAAACCGGATAACTTGAGACCACATGACAATTTTGAATTGCTATATATACGTAAACTACTCTAAGCATTGCTATCCCTAGACCTATAGAGTTATTATATGCATTCGATTTTCAATTTTAAATATTTTAGAGCCATGTAATAATTTTAGACAAAATTATATATATTTGCCAATTTCGTATGGTTTAAGATAATTTAAGATAATGTAATAGTTTTTAATGTCCTTTGAAGGAAGACTTCAAAAGTATATATACAAATGCCAACAGTGTAAATCAAAGAGAAAAAAAAAGGAGAGAGATGTCTAATGAAGTAATCCAAATCAATGTTTTAACACCCTACATATTAAAACCTTCATTAATCCTAATGGAAGGTTCTGATAATATTAAAATTTTAATAACAGTTTAAAAATGGCTAAACATGCTAATATGATTTAGTATTCACACTTTTATTTATTAATTAAAATCTATTCAACACAATTTATCTGTAGCCAACAACTCTCCTAATGCAACTAGTCTTTCTATTAAAGTGATAAACTTGCTCTAATACAAAACTAATAACAAAGTATCTGACCCAAACAATAAAAATTGCTTATCTTTCATAACAAAGACAAACTAAACAAAACAGGCCGCATTCAAAATGTTCATAACAAACAAGAACATTTGCTACAGAAGTGCAACAAACAATCCACAAATTAACAAAAACAAGTGTTTAATTAAGCAAATCTTAGGAGATAAAGCTGTGTTTCCATCCACCATACTCTTCTTCTGTTTCCTCCTAAATATAACCAAGTTCTCAATACATATAATACAAAAAAGGTGCATAATTAGTTAATTAAAATCATTTCAAAATTATTGTGGCAATTATTATGGATGATAATTTTCTCCAAATTCAATAGAGGATCTAATATCCGACTCTAATAGAGGAGAAGACATAGAGATTTTTTAGATCCGATTAAATAATTAAACATGATAATTTTCATATTTGAATATGGAAGAGGGGATGATAGAATCTTATCTATACCCTACTCAAATATCCAATATATATATGTTTAGTTTGTTAATTTTTATCTTTAAATTTTTTATTATTTTTAAGAATTTGATAAATATTCATAGCCTCATCTAAATAATTCAAATAAAAAACATAATTATAGATAGTAATAGAATATTTGGATAGAATATGAATATCTAATTCTCTAATAAGTATAGGGATGAGGATGAAAATTAAATAAGGATGAGATGAATATAATAAATGGAGATGACAACAGGATAT
>JBAMHZ010418238.1:0-11884 GCA_037177395.1 Alpinia galanga
GACATAGGAAAAACAAAGATGATCTCTTACTGAAACATAAATGAAGTCCTGACATAAATGATCTCCTGTTAAAACATAAATTAAGATTTCGGAGGACTAGGTTTCGATGACCTAATCCAGTAACCTCTGATTCGTCTGACTTGGGTCCGAATAGTTTCCGCATGTATCACGAACCATAGCGTGGAGTTTAGCAGCGTTGAGGGGGTGAGCAGTCGAGAGAATTTTGGGCATCTGAATGTTCTCCGACTGACGGGACGACCAGTGAGGGAGGAGAATTGTTGAGTCGTCTGATACGCCGCCCGACGAGATGATTAGCTGGCCGATCGACGAGAATAACGGCGACAGAGAGAGATGGTTGGGCGGAGAAGCGGTTGGGTTCGCTGATGACGAGTTGATCCGCGATGGACGATATTGATTGAGCGGCGAAGTGGCCGAGGACCTCGAGGTTCGCCGACGACAGAAAGATCGGCGATGTAAGTTTGCTGCCATTTTTTTTTTCCGTTTTCCTCGTTCCCCCGTAACGGCATTATTAATTTTCCAAAATTGGAAGTAAAATGATCGTCTCCCTCCCCGGGCCGCCCACCAATCGTAGAATAAAATAACAAGCGAAGTCGACGACTCATGCGTCGTTGCTTCCGCGTCTAATAAATCGCCACTCAAGACATTCGAAAAAAGAGCCGGTTCCGTTCCGTTCCGTTTCGTACCGTACCGTCCCTCTCCTCTCCTTCCTCCACCTCCGGCGTAAGACGCGACGCGTCACCTTCCTTCCCCTCTTTTCTTCCTTCCAAAGTCTCCGCTGGTATTTATTGCCACCTTCCCGAAACGGCAAAGCAATGGATTCCCAGAAGCCGTCGCTTTACCCTCCACTCGTCGAATCCGATTCTCAACTCCGCTCCCCTTCCCTCTCCTCCTCCTCCTCCTCCTCCTCCAAGCCCTCCTTCCACTCCCTTCCCGCTCCCTCCCCTCCCCCCTCTGCTCCTTCCCTCTACCCTTCCGTCGACATGGCCGATGCCGTCGAGAACCTCTTCCCCGACATCGCCCACGACGACGACGACAAACGCGCCCCACCTCCCATCGAGGAAACCCTCATTCGCATACCCGGCGCTATTCTCCACCTCATCGACCCCCAGCGCAGCGTCGAGCTTGGGGCCGGCGACTTCTCCCTCGTCCGCCTCCGCCAGGGCGAGAACACCCTCGCTGTCCTCGCCCGCGTCGGCGACGGCCTCGTCCAATGGCCCCTCGTTCGCGATGAGGCTTCCGTCAAACTCGACGATGCCCACTACTTCTTCTCCCTTCACGTGCCGCCGACCTCCGTCGGCGATCAAGAGAACGACGGCGGCAGTGATCTCCTCAATTATGGCCTCACGTTCACCTCCAAAGGGCAGAAGGGCCTCCTCAAGAAACTCGATCGTCACCTCCAGGACTACAGTAGCTTTTCCGTGCAGAAGATTGATGTTAAGGTAAAGGATTTGTCTAAGGTGGATGTGCTGGATGGGTCGGTGACCAAGGGGGTGACGCCGGCCGAGGGGATGGGGGCGAAAAAACAGATGCTGGAGGAACGATCAGCCGCGTACTGGACGACCCTCGCGCCGAACGTGGAGGAACATAGCAGCTCGGTCGCGAAGATGATCGCCAAGGGCTCCACGCAGCTCATCAAGGGCATCTTATGGTGCGGGGACGTGACTGTGGATCGGCTCAAGCGGGGAGAGGATCTTCTGAAGAGAAGAATAGAACCAGGTTCAAAGCCCGTAGAGATCAGCAAGGATGCCATGAAGAGGATGAAAAGGTTAGGTTTGCTGTTTCATTTTCCTTAGTTTTTTTTGGGAAGTTTATCAATATATGCTCCTTTTAATTGATTTTCACCATATCAAACTCCAGTAATCAAAATTTATCCAATTCTTAATTTCTTCTTGTATGTAACACACAGATGCCTCACTTTAGTGGTATTAACCTCAAATGATAAGAATTTTTAGTGGCCGTAACCTGTTTCCTAGTTTTACTGGAGCCTTTTCTGAACCATACCCATGTTTAGCTAGTATTGCCTTTCAATGGGTATAGCTTTTTTAGTCCGCAGTCTAAGTTAATCCAAGGTTATGTTTCCTTTTCGTTCTAGATCCTAGGCCAAGGCTGTAGTATTTGTTCTTATGCCTCTTATAGATTTCTCTTTCAGTAACCAATGCCATTTTACTGCTGCGAACACAACTTTACCAGTTGTTTTTTCACTTAATGGCATGTTCATCTTCCTCCAGGGTGAAGAGGGTCACAAAAATGTCAGAGAAGGTAGCCACTGGAATTCTATCTGGAGTTGTGAAGGTTTCTGGTTTTTTCACAAGTGCTGTTGTGAATTCAAAAGTAGGCAAGAAATTCTTTGAATTTTTGCCCGGGGAAATTGTCCTTGCATCTTTAGATGGTTTTGGTATGATTTTATTTTATTTTTACTTCTCTGTTTGCTTGCTTGATTTTCTAGCTCAGCATTAGTTTAACACTGTAGCTCATAGTCAGAACTAATATTTGGTTGAGAATTTTGTTTTTGCTGTTTATCATTGCCAAATAGGTTGCAGTTTTGTTTCTTAACTTGATTTGTATTGTTGTATCCATTTGAACGCCATGTTTATCATCAATGTTCCTTGTTTCTTTTATACTGATCTTCTTGCCAAAAGAGAACTAAGTTTTCCTGTGCATCAATGTTGCTCATAGTATTACCATGCAAGAAGATTGCATAATGGTCTGAAAATTTACAGCAAGTTACCAGTCTTCTAACCTGTTGTCTTCTTACTATGTTGATTTCTAAAAAAATTATTTGAATGACTTGCAGTGTCATCTTTTCATGACTCACTTTGAGTCTTCCCATCACAAGAATTCTAGAGAATGATATTTTTCTCTAATTAATAAGATAAATTTTTGTTCTCTAATTAACAAGAATCCTAGTTTGACCTTTCACAATACATTCTACTGGAGTTGGTGAGGATTGTTTTTATTCAAAGGAGATCTTCTAATCCACCGGACAAAGTATAACAGGAGTGCAAAACAAGCGTCTTTTATATATTAACTAGACTACTTTCCACTAAATCAGATTCTAGGAAACTGCAGTATGATCAGGCGTTCCTATCGGTTTAATTCCAACAGTAGGTTTCACTTTGATCCATAGCAAATACCAATTGAACAACAGTTTATTTGAAAGGTGGACAAGATTCTCATCGCCTGGTCAGATATTAAATGGTTAACTTTGGCAATGTCTCTATTTTTAGAACACTATTAAATATCAAAATTCAAAAGAATGTAAAAATGCTTTAAGTTCTACAATAATGTGATCCTTTTGTGTTTTTCTCAAGTTGATTATTTGCTATTATTTGTAATACTTTGCAGTTTTGTAAATGTGTGATCAAACATTTACAACTAAAACCTAAATTTGAAAATTATAAGCTGAAGCTCAACATTGAAAATTATAAGCTTCCTTCTTGTCTCGATGCTTATGTTGGTTCTAACAGAATTTACTGGTTTTGTCCTGGGATTTATGTCAACAGGAAAAATTTGTGATGCTGTTGAAGTGGCTGGCAAGAATGTCTTGCAAACATCTTCAGTTGTCACAACTGGCCTTGTGTCCCACAGGTATTTATCTATTTATGGTCGATTAGCTTTCATAATTTTCAATTTCATTTGACTATCATATCAATTGGTCCCTTTACTATGCGTGTGAAAAAACTTACAAAAAAGGGAGATGTTGGATACCTAAATCCAAACTGTATGGGGCACATGCCCAAGCTCTGATAAGATAATTCAACTAGACTAAAAACCCTATTGTTAAGACCGTTACCTCACTGGAGATTTAGACATTACTAAGGTTGATTTGAAAGTTGAGACTGGAAGCTATTATTTATCACCAGAGATCGTTGGCATTACTCATGATTTTTGCACTCCAAAATGTCTGCTCATCCAAAATGTTTTTTTGTTCTTGTCATTTTTTTTTCCCGATAATTGATTCTTGGTATTTATTTTAGGTATGGCGATCAAGCAGCTGAAATTACACACGATGGCCTTGGTGCCGCAGGGCATGCATTCGGAACAGCATGGGCAGTCTTCAAGATCCGGAAGGCATTTAATCCTAAGAGCGTCATGAAGCCATCAACCGTCGCTAAGTTGCTAAGTCGGATCTGAAGGCCGCCGCAAATGAAGTGAAAGCAAGCAAGTGGAAATGATGATGGGCAATTCCTAGTTTTGTTTCAGTAGGATAAACCCCTGCAATGGCACTTGGAGATCTTCACTTTCTTGGCGATGCCATGAGCGGCTTGTTTTGTGCTGGTGATGATCAAGTTTTACTTTATTTGCTGTTTTGTTCTTCTTTTTGGTCTGCAGATGAATAGTAACTACCAAAACTTATGTTATTGGTTCATAACTAATGCAAAAACAAGATTTATCGAATCCCATGTCCATCCTTGTGTGGCATACTGTTTTCCACCTTTTACATACCTCAAGTTAGCACGATTTAAGATAAACATAACACACTAATCTAAACAATTTTCAAGCACTTGTAGTCATTGTCACCTTGACTTGTATTACTGCTTTTCTTGTTCTCATCATTCAGGCATAATTGATCCATATTGAACTGCACATCCACATTCTTTAGAACAACTAATCAAATACTGTACCATGCCCTACAGTTCTGTTCGTTAGAAAAACTATCGACAAAGTGAAACAAGTCCATGATCTGTCTTAGGAATGGCAGCAAAGGTAGAGCATGTTGGCAGCTCTAGCATAATGCAACATCTACTAGTTAAACTGTACTAAAATTCCTTGTTTCACTTTGCAGTCCTGCCTCAGTCGGACAAAAGAAAGCAAAATTTACAAAAGAAAACATGTGTTAGCTTTCTCTACTATCATTGCAGAACCATCGAGGACTATCTTGAATCTCTACCAACTCCGTGACACAAAGAAGTTGTAGTCTGGGTGATGGTTCACAGATCTATGACTGCCTTTTGCTACTACTGCTCTTGACATCACTGATGCAGTTTTCTTCAGTGTCCTCAATCTCTCTTTTATCAAGTCTGAGATACTAAGATCAGACTGAACATTTGGGTTCATGTCCCTTGGTTCAAACCAGTTCTCTCCCTACGATTACACCATGCATCACCAGTTAGAAGATTTGTGGGAGGATCAACCAAAAAAAAAAAAAAGCGTATTAATGAGAATTAACAGTTGACGCCTGGAATTGCATCATTGGAGATACAGCATGACTGTTCAGAACAAGGTTAAACAATTATTAAAACGCTATTGAATTGAACAAAGAAAACAGCTACTGGCCACAGTTCTGAGTTGTGCCAATATGAGTCACTATTGAAGCATTGCCGAAAAGCAGCAGATGAATTGTTTTAAAACAGGAGAATAAAAATGGACATCCTCCAATGAATGAAGAAATTTGTGCAAGGCACTCTAGAAAGTCAATTGAATTGTTGTTTTTCTATGATAAAATTGATCGTGGAAGTATGAAATACTTCAATATATTAGAAGCAAATATATATATATATATATATATATATATATATAGTAAGAGAGAGATATGTTACCCTATACAACTCATCCGTAAGTACCCGTGAATACCTCCGTTATCCACCATCTGATTGTTTACACACTATATCTCAATCCTTGAATCCAAAGGGATCATTCCTATATATATAAATGTTATCTTATACAGTTTAGCAGTGAGCACTTTCGTTATCTATTGTTCGATTCCTTTGAGTTTAAGGATTGAACTATAATGCACAATTGATCGAATGATAGATAAGAGATGTGTTCATAGGTATTCACAGATGAGTTATGTAGGATAATATTCATTTCTCTATATATAAGTAGAACACTAGATCCGATCTTGAACTGATTACCAGTTGACTCAATTAAACTAACTAGTCAAAATCATAAAGTTTAATGGGCCAAAACCCATTCGAATTGCCGGTACAATAGTAATTTTTTTAATATTGGAATCATCAATTGTAACGATAAAAAATTAATAAGTTTTTTTTAAACGATAAAGATTATTTAATTATTTTTAATCAATGACTGTAATTTAATAATTATTATTCTCTAAACTTTATATATAGCAGACACGTATCATCATTTTTATATCATCTTATTTATTTTTGAATTCTAAAATCTCAATTATTTTTTATTTTGATTCTTTAATTCTAATAGAAAAAAGTTCAACTAGTTCTCAGAAGAATAAAGAAATAATAATTTTTGATGTTAATCTTAAGGTCATTTCAATTTATCAATGAGGAACACAATTTTTAATAGCTGACACAGAGAAATATCAGAACTTTTAAAGTTTAGGAGATTCTACCTTTAAAATCGTATATTTTTATTACATATTTTGAGAAAGTCATTCTTCTATCTGAAAAAATGTCAACAAAATATAAATATTACAATGTCTTCTGTAAATTTTAATTGTGAATTATTAAAGTAACATATCAAAATAGAATATTCGATAAAATTTAAAATTAAACGTTTTCAAATATAACTATTTAGATTTTCATATAAATATAAATTTATTCAAATATTTTAATATTAAATTAAAAGAATTATAAGCTAGCTATGTTTATAGTACAATCTTTTAATTTGGTCCCTTAGAAAAAAAAAAGGCAACTAATCTACAGCATTGATCAAATTGGGTGTCTCGAGGAGAAAAAGGTGAAACTCAAAGGTGCTCTGTGAAAATTCTGCCAGAGACTTTTTTCAGACATTTTCCCAGTAAAACGTCCTCGAATTTTTCTTAGGAACGGTGGCAACGTCGATCGGCGACGAATTTGTTTTTTGATCGATCTACGTTACCTCTCCGATCTCCTCCTGTCAGATTCCTCTTTCAAAACTTTCGCGATCTTTCTCTATTTGTGTGTTCATCGTACAAAGCTGCCGTCTCTCGATTCTTCTGCATAATTTGTGCCCCAGGTAGTTTTTCTTTTTTGATTTTCTGAAGAAAAAAAAAAACGATCGTAGATTTATTCGATTTTTCTGTTCGATTTCTGCAAAAATGGTTCCTTTTTGTGTTCTCCGCATGTTTTAAGCGATTTTTCCGTTGGATCGATCTGCGTTTTGTTGGTGATTGACCTTCAGTTCAGTTTCTTCTTCTTCTTCTTCCTGTAGATTTGGTTCGGATTTGCTTTCAGAGTCGTAGTAGATGGCAGGGGAAAGGTGTGATCTTAACAAGGACGAAGCGGAGATTCTCAAACCCTCGTCGTCTTCCCCTTCTCCCCCTTCCCCTCCGTCGCCATCGCAGCCTTCTCTTTTGGCACCTCAAGAATTTCCAGCTCCGGAGAGGCCTGAGAGGCTCCAAGCACCTGCCGCCCGGATCTCCTGCCCGCTGAAGCCTGAGGAAGAGTCCCGGCCGTCCCCGCCCATCAAGCGCTGCCTGATCTGCAGGAAAAAGGTGGGTTTGACCGGCTTCCGGTGCCGCTGCGGCGATCTCTTCTGCAGTCTCCACCGATACTCCAATGCTCACGACTGCTCTTTCGATTACAAGGCGGCTGGAAGAGAGCAGATCGCCAAGAACAACCCTCTCATAAGAGCTGCAAAGATCATTAAAATATGAGGTTTTGCTGCTTTTGTTCTTCTCTATTTCGGCTTGCAGTCTGATCGAATCGCATTCTGTCTCAATCTACTTCTAGAGATTCACCCAGATTTACATGTATCACCAGGTTTTTAGCATCTGTTCTCTACTACTGATATCTGATGAATGGTCAGCCAGAAATTTTGCATGATTAAAATCAAATTCCTGCGTTAGATTTCTTTCTTGAAACTTGAAAAAAAAAAAAAACTTAGAAAATGACATGGAAGCTCGATGTGCTTAGTGCTTCAAATTCCTGGATTCTCATGAGAAGTTGAAAAATTTGGGAAGGAAGCACTTTGATATCAGTCATAGAAAACCTGGAAGTTTGATGTATCTATTGCAACAAATTTATAAGAATTTGGAAAATTCCTTGATTAATAGTTACAAAACTTGGAGTCTTGATGATATATCTATCTGTTGGATAAGATTTTGCAAAAAGTTTCTTGATTCTTGTTAGTCTGATTGGCCATTTCCAGAGAACTCATGAGAAGTTGAATAATTTGGAAGAAGTTGGATATCAGTAATAGAAATCCTGGAGGTTTGATGTATCTATTGCAACAAATTTGTAAGATTTGCTTGTTTCTTAGTTAGATGATTTGGAAAATTGCTTGATTATTAGTTACAAAACTTAGAAGCTTGATCATATATGTTTCTGTTGGATAAGATTTTGCAAAAAGTTTCTTGATTCTTATTTAGAGTTGTTTGTCAGTCTGATTGGCCATTTCTTTGAAGTCCAGAGAACTCTCATAAAAGATCCTCTGGCTAAGTATATCATATTTTAGGAATGTGTAATTCTTTCTTTAATGTACTAAATGAATCGAGTATCAAATGAATTATTGTACTAGTTATGCCATTTTATTAGCATAATCAAATAAAGGAATTGGGAATCAAACATTTCTCACTTCCTTTTCCTTCCAGTCTCATCCTCATCCTCATTCCAATTCCATTTTTATTTTATTGAAGATCTAGGAATTCAAGTTTTATCCGATTAATTTTAGAGGTGGATGATCTTCCCCTTTGATTCATTCATTGGATAAATCAGATAACACAGTTAATTACTTACACCTAGGATCAGATAATACAGCTGATTTACCTTCCTTCACCATCACCGTGGAACTGGCGGTGAGGGGTGCTGGGCTAGTGTAATCGTCTTTTACCACAAAGATAACACAGCTCATTACTCACACCTAGGATGAGACGTTTCAAGTTCACTCCCAAAGGTAATTGAACTTTTATCAATTGCATCTTTTCAGATGATGATCGAATGGTTTCCTAGGTGAAAGGATATTTTCAACCGGAATCGAAGCCAATTTCATTTTATTGCACCAAGGGAATGATACTACAAGTAAATTTATCCAATCGGTTTAACACAATTCATTCGATTTGTGACAACTCACTAGCATTTGGTTCTCTTGCTCGATCATCATTGCCATTGAGCCCGAACTGATCTTATACCCTTGTTTCTTTTCTTTTCTTTTATATAAGTTAATTTTTAGAACATTCGTCCCTAGTAAAATTTAAACCTTGATTCTATAATTTATTTCAGCGAGTTTTTTACTTGCTATATCACACAAGAGTTGTCAATTTGGATCGGATCGTCAGATGGACTCACCCCACTAAATAATTTAAATAGGTTGAATTAAAATTTATCAATTTAAGTCCACTATGGACCTAAATAGATCAACCCATATAGATTGTGGGTTAAGACAGGCCGACCTGCAGTAGGTTTAGGTTGGTCCGTAGATTGAAAAATTAAAAGTCTTATTTTTCAAGTGAGACATAATGGTGTACCATTCTAAATTCAAAACAGACTCATTTTGTGCTTGAGAAAAAACATATAATCTTTGACCATGATGGTTAATAAAAAGAATATATGATAAAATAAAATCTCTAAATGTTTTATATACTTTTCGAATTCAATTGCAAAGAGTGAGAAAAAATTGATAGAGAAGAGAAACTGAGAGATATTTCATTATTAGAAAGCAACTAGCTAGAGATTTGAAGAAAAGAAAATACTAAACATGCAACACGTTCTACGCTACTAGAAGAGCAGAGAGAATATTAGAATGACTTCTTTACACATTATAAATGATCAAATGGTTATAAATCAAATTTGATAAGAATAAAAAAATAATATATAGTAAAATTAGGGCCCGTGGACCGGCCTACCTGAAATAGCGGGCTGAATTATCTTTATTCACTAAATATTAAATTTATGATGGATTAATCTGTCTCACTATAGGTCAATCCATTTGATGACTCTGTATTACACTTATGGGAGGAATGCTTAGAATAACTCTTGGAATAACAATGAAAGGAAGACGTATGAACACAATTCCTATTAAAAAAATAAATTGAGACGTGGTGTAGGCAAATGAAATACTAACACTAATTTTTGATAAAATAGAGATTTATTTAAAGATAAAATTTACCTCAACTCGATTATAGTTGCTATATCGTCGCAACAACACATAAATACTAGTAAGATTTTAAAGTAACTCAAATCAAGGCTAAGATTAATTAAAGTGTTAAAACAGTTGTTCATACTTACTTTTATTATTATTATTTTGAGTTTGAGCTTCTTCAAGTTAGTCAATTCACTCCAGTGTAATCGCGGTCGTATTTCGGCCATGATTTAGTTGTAATCTGACTAATTACAGTAGCCAGCGGCATTGGTGGACGTAATTCGATCGGATTCCGATCGAATAATAGTCGTAATTCGATCACAGTTTGGTAGGACTTCGACGTCGATTGGACCATAGACGAATTCCGATCGAATTCCATTCGGACAGTGATGACAAGTCATGCAAGGAGTTATTGTACATTCATCGTTACTATGTATTGCACATAGGTACACAACAAGAGGCGCTTAACACACACACATATATACACACACACAGAGCGAGAAATCCAACGATCGGAGATGGCAGTGCGCACAGTCACACACAAAGCAGTCGCACAACGTATATATGAATGATCTTTTACACAACTTATCTGTGAGTACCTTTATTAACCACTGTCTGATCAAGTGAGCACTATAGTTCAATCTTTAAACCTTAGAAGATTGGACAGAGGATAATGGAGGTATTTCGGGTGTTATGGATGAGTTGTGTACACACACACATTCAAGATTGATCAGCTAGGCATCTCTTCATGTGCACTTATGTGCGGTGCATAATAATGAGAAATGTACAGTAACCTCCTCGCATGACTTGTCGTTGTCGTTCGCCGTCGTCTAGCCGAGATTCGGTCGAAATCTAATCGCGGTCTTGTCGATGTCAGAGTCTGGTTGGACTGTGGCCGGATTTCAGCTACATTTCGGACATATTCAGCCGTAATTCGACTGGATTCCAACTGTAATTCGGTCAGATTTCAATCGCAATCAAATGGCGTTGGCATTGGTTAGAGTTTAAACATTGGCTATAGTACTAATTCGCGATCGACAACGATAAAAACGATAACGAACGACGACGAACAAAGGCGGCGCGCACAATCGCTGAGCACCCCGATTATTTATCATCCGATTGCTTGCGCATTATAGCTCAATTTTTGAACAAAAAAAAAAGTCGGTAGATAGCTAAGATGCTCATGAATACTCATAAATGAATTGTGTAGGATAATATATATATACACACATACATACGAATATGATATCCTACGTACCAATTTTCTACGTGCTCATGGACAAAAATAAGGATTGCACAATAACTTCTCCTTCTCTGGGAACGCTGGGATCTTGGTATCATTGAATTTTGGCCTGAATTTGACTATGGTCCAGCTGGAGTCAGAGTTTGATCGGATTCCAATCAAAATCTGATCAAATTGTAGTCGCTAGTAGCCGCGGAACTAGAGACCATAATTTGGCCAAATTCCAACCATGATCCAGCTAAATCTAGCTGCGGTCCAGCCGGACTCCAACTCTAGCCTAACCACCATTGGATTATGATCAAATTGCTATTGGAATCCGGCCTGATCACGACCCTCAGCACTGCAGTCACTGGCGTCCTCAATTTGATCAGATTTTGAACGTGATCTGAGGGAACTCCCATCGTGATCTGACCGAAGGGATGGCAACGATGGTCCCAATGGGTTCAGGGGCTAGGCTATAGTGTCCGTCACTCTAACGATGCATGACAAAAGCACTGTGCATTTTCATTTACTATGCAATCTCACAAATCGGAAAGCGGAGAACACATTATGCACGGGGTACGTAAGGTAAATTATGCATGGTAACATTCCCCTATATATATAAAATAAAAAAAATAATTTCAAACTTTGTCAAACCATGAA
>JBAMHZ010418246.1:0-11884 GCA_037177395.1 Alpinia galanga
CGGGCCGAACCGAGGGCTTACGAATAGTCTCGGTGTGATTAACTAGAAATTCTACTCCCCGCTGCACTCTATCAGGGGAATAATAAAGAAATATCTTGGCTAGACCGAGAGCTTACGAATTGTCAGCACGGCCGAATAGAAATTCTGCTCCCTCTGCTGCACTCTATCGAGGGAATAATAAAGAAATATCTCAGCTAGACTGAGAGCTTACGAATTGTCTCAGCGCGGCTGAATAGAAATTCTGCTCTTCCCCGTTGCACTCTATTGGAGGAATAATAAAGAAATATCCAGTCCAGACTAAGAGCTCATGAATTGCCTCGGCACAGCCGAATAAAAACTTCGCTCCTCCCCGCTGCACTCTGTCGAGGAAAAAATGAAACTCAGCCGGGATGAGTTTATGGTTATGAAAGTAAACTCATCTGGAATTATCTCCCTCTGCATCTGACCAACAGTGAATTCCAAGAAATGATATTCCTCTCATGCATCTCTTCGAAGAGCAACTTCATTAACTCCACATGCCATATAGCTTGAGATCATTGAAGTCTATGAGACAATATCCTCAGAAGGCAATTGATCAAATAGTTGGCGAGCATCCTTGATGACACCATACTCTGCATACATGTCCATCAAAGAGCAGCACATAGCCTTGTCCCCTTCGAAATCAGTTTTCAATAAATTTGCATAGATTTGACTTTCTTCATTACGTGTAGGGACCTTTGAGTAAGCCACAAGAGTGTTTGACACAGCAAAGCTCAAAGGCTTAATCCCTTCTTTAATCATTTAGAAGAACATTAACATTGCCTCTCCTGTGCTTCCTACCTCGAGGTACTGACGGACAATCACACTCCAGGAAATGTCATTCGGATGGAGAATTAATTCAAACATCTTGTGAGCATTGTCCATCTCGAGGCACTTACCATAGACACCAACAATAAAGGTATCCAAAATTACATTAATAAGATAACTGTACCTCAAAATAAGATAATGTATCTGCTTAGCATGGAAGAAGGCCCCAAAAGGTCACCACATTGGCTAAGGTCAAATGTAGTCAATTCATGAATGTTGCTAGTTTCCAAGAAACATTCCTCAAATAGTACCTTGCATTTACTTGATCACTGTAGATGATTTTTCTTGGGTTGATTTTTCGAACAACATTTCTAGTGTTTTAAATACTTCAAGGGCCTTGATCTTGCTTCTGAACAAGTTTCTATATCTCATACAATTGTCAATGAAGGGTTCCTTAAAGATGGCAAGACAATAATGTTGTGATACCTTTGGTAAAGTTTCCCATGCATGGGACAAAATCGCATTTGAGTTTAGAACTACTCATCCTCATTTAATTTCTTATTAGCGCCAAACTGAAATGTGTTGACCAAGATTGCGTCTATGATTTATTGATCTAGAAAGCATGCATCCCTTGGTCTTCCGATTTCACTGAGCCGAAGCTACAACAATTTAATTGGAGTGTTGACTAGGATTGCACTTGTTCTTGAGAAACACTCGTGCATCCCTTGGTCTTTCAATTTTATCTAGCCAAAACTACAATAATCTAATTGGAGTGTTGATCAGGATTGCACTTGATCTCTAGAAACACTCATGCATCCTTGGTCTTCAATTTCAGTAAGCTAAAGCTACGGTGTTCTAATCCAAGTGCTGACCTAGATTCCACTTCTCAAGATACACTCATGCATCTTTTGTCTTCTAATTTCATTGAGCCGAAGCTATATTAGTCTAATCAAAGTGTTGATTAAGGGTGCATTTATTCTTTGACAGACACTCAACTCAGGAAGCATGTATCTTTTGGTCTTCAGATAATGCCTAGCCAAAGCTATGGCCACCTAATCAAAGTGTTGACTAGAGGAGGATGAAACACATCTCTTAGTCTTCACATCATGCCAAGCCAAATTTGTAGTCATTCCATTAGAGTGCTGTCCAGGTGCCTTTTGTTCTTGAAAACCATCCTCAATTGTCCGATCAAATAGGGTTACATCTGATCGGTGAGTATTATTTGTGTTAAAGAAGTATCTCAGTACTAGGGCCACATCTAATCACCATTTATCATGTGACTAGAAAGGATTTTATCACATGTCAAGGATGTAAACCAAAGTGAGTCCATTGCCTGTTAAACATGGAGCCAAAGTTACATGATGGACGGTTCAACCCGAAGCCAAGGACGTGTCCTTTAGTTGTAGTTGAAGAGTTGTAAGTAGGAAACCCTTTTAGTTTTGACATAATAGGGGTGAAACTCAGTTTCTTGGTTAATTGCAACATGCGTGATACAATTCTAACTTATCAAGCATCCATTTTAACCTTCATGTAGATCTCGTCTTAAGGTTCAAGCTTAGCTTTCAGTTAAGGCGGTAGGAGCTCCTATCTGAAGCCTTCCATTGGCCCACTTTTTTGGATACTTTATAAGTCACCATCCTCTACATAGTAGTTTTAGTCTAACGCTCTCTATAAAGCCTTTACCATCATATTGCACTATACTCACTGTATAGTTTATTGTCTAGCCCTTTGAAGGCATGGTTCTTACATAAAAAACTCTATTTTTCCATCCAATCAACTCTCCTATTGCTTGAGGTTTATCTTTAGATGCTAAAAGCATCTTCTAATTATAACCCCGTGATGTACATTTTCCTATAAATAAACAGCTTTCTTGGATACTATCACTTGAAGTCCATAAACTTTCTCCTGTTTCTCTCTAGTAGGAGCAAGATTCTCGACATTACTGTAAATATCATCTCAAGATTGTCATGCAAGAGTTTCTCTCAATTATTGAGTTTAGTCCAAAATGTTGGGTCCAATAAGTCAGTTTGTTAACAAGTCAACAATGTAACAAGTCAATAGCTTAAATTGGTGGGGCTTTGGTACGGTGATATGGATCATGTCTTCTTAAGATTCTCAACATACCTTTTCTACTATGAAGGCACCTCTTTTGGTTGTAGATACACCACTTTGGAAGATAGATGAATCCTTTCTGGTAGCATCATCACCAATTTATTAATGTCGGTCATCGACTTAATAATATCAATTGTCAAATAATTGTTAGAATCTTGGCGTTGCTAGAGGGGGGTGAATAGCGACTCATTTTGATCATTGATTTTGTTCGTATGCTCGTCTATAAAATTATTATACACAACGGAAATAAAGTATAAACAATACAAAAACACAAGCACAACACTTTGATTTTTACATGATTTAGAATCCTCGATTCGTACTCTATAACCTAACTCCTAGCCGTATCACCACTATCCTTCTTCTTGGAAACCTTTTGGAGACGAAGAAACCTTTTATAACTCATGTCTTTACAAGAAATGCAACCAAAACGAAATACACAAGTGAAATAAGAACAATAAATAAAATGACTTTACACAATGAATTCTTATTTGCTTGTAGTTTAGTTGTGTTGGAAAGTCTCTTGGAAGTCTAGAATGTAGCAACAACTCCCTCTCAAAGTCTCCAAGAACTGACACTTTCAAATCACCACGAAACCTCCTTTTATAGAATGACCATCGGGTTGATTTTCACCTACCAGTCGATTGGTCTTACTCATCGGTCGATTGGTTTTCAATCGTTCCTCGAGCTGACACTTCAACGGCTTAATCTACGTTGGATTTTGACCTGCTATAGTGCACCAGTCAACTGGTATATTCTAATAGTCGACGGGTAAATATTCTGTGCATTAAATTTGTCGTTTCAAACTTCATCAGTCAACTGCAAAACCTTACCAGTTGATTGCTAAAATACTGCTTACAGGCTGAAAACACTGTAGCAGCCGACTGCACTTTTCACTACTGTAGCAATTGATTGTACCATTCACTACTGTAGCAGTCGACTGTTACTATTCACATTCGTATTGTTGAACAACAACACTAATCGACTGATACCTCAGTTTCAGCTTATTCTCGAGTTAATTCTCTCTTTATCTAGTATTCAGTTGATCTCAACTTATCAGTACCTTTCTAATCTAACATCCTACCACCCTTGACTTACTGGGACCTCTCTTACTTAGCATTTGATCATCTTGACTTGCAGGGACTTCGTTTGCCTAGCATCCGGTCATCTTTGACCTGCCTAGATTTCATCGACACCAAGCATTTAGTCCTCCTCAACCTGTTTGAACTTTTCCTCTCGTGCCAACTATCTGGCCAATCATAACCCACTTACATTTCTCACTTCCGACCTTACTTGTCAATATCCTATTGGACTTTTGACCACCAAGTGTCCCGTCTTCCCTGATCCATTTGAATTTTCACTAGTTAAGTATTCGATCAGCCTTGACCTACTTGACTTTCTATCACCAAGTGTTCGCTTTTCCTTGAACCACTTGGATTTCTCTCTTGCCAACGTTCTCTTGGACTTCTGATCACTAAGTATTCGATTGTCCCTGATCCAATTGAATTTCTCACTTGCCAACATTCTATTGAACTTCTGATCACCAAGTGTCCGATCCTCTCTCATCCACTTAGATTTCTCACTTATCAAATATTCAGTCAACCTTAACCTACTTGACTTCTCGCTCAAACCCTCCATACATCATGGTCAACATGTCCTAAAGATGATTACACCAACATTCTCCTTCATCATATAACCACGGATATCTCATACCATTTTTCACTCATCATTATTATTATCGTATTGTTAAACATTGAAATTTAACTTGAGCCTAACTCGGACTTGGTGAACCTTGACCTGAGGTCGATTGCACCAACAATGATCTCTATGGATGTCAACACATGCTTTCGGGTCAGTTTATCCTTTTATATAAGAGAACTAAGGTTGAGACAATTTAAAGCCTTCCTTTCTTAAGATGATATTGCCCAACCTAGGTGCTTATGATTCATTGATAATCACCTTCTAAAATATAATGACCTATGGCTTCAAATAAGAGCACTCTAAATTTTGGGTCCTAGCAAACTTTGAAGCCATGGAACTCTTTAGAAAGGAGAGGAAGAGAAAATAACTCAAGAGAAAAACTTACAACTTAAAAATTGAGTGATTTTGAGAGGGGAGTTTTGAGGCCTTTATATAGTGATAGAAAGATAAACAAGCGTGGACGAGTAATATGAATGAAATATTTCCATTAATAGGAGAGAAGACAAATCTTTCTTCTTGACTCTCTTCTCAACCAAAGGGGATTCATCTAAATAGTGTTGAACAATATGATTCTCACATGTCATTTAAGTATCAATTAATATTGCCATTCTTTCATGCACATTTAATGTACGTCTTAGGAATCTATTGATTTTAGTCTCTATAAACTAACATCCACACATACTTGAGTTAGCGTGTTCATGCTTCTACATCCATGGACCATGCTTGTGTATGAGCTCGTGCCCTTGTCAAATATCATGATTTCCTCCATCACTTAAAATAGTTTTGGGTATTAATTTTTCATTCACTTAAGAAATTGATTTGTGTTCGTCTACTTGCGAAATAGTCGTTCATGTTCATATTCGACTAATTGGTTATGAAAATCTATTTCCAACATTCGACACATCAATTAATGGATATGTTTTCTTTGCATATATCTTCTCACCCATGTGAACTTGCATACTTATTCAAGATATTAATGCTTAATTAAGATAAAGATTAAATTGAGTAATAAAAACTAAAATACATACTGATGCACATCATAATTATGAGCATGATTTGAAATATCATACTGTGCTACATGAAACAATCGAAATATATCAACAACAATCAAGTCTTATCCCACTAGTTGGGGTCGGTTATATAGATCCTCCTATGTCATTGGGCTCTATTCTCTACTATATTATTATTTATATTTAAATAAATTTTATCTTTCTTTATTGTTGCTAATCAAGTCTTCTTTGGTCTTCCTTTTTCTCATTTGATTTGTATATTTGTAATAGTTTTGCATCGCCTAAATTTGAAATATATCATTCCAATAAATTACCAAAACTTGATACCATTTTGTATAAAATAATATAGACAATGTCTACGTCTTCTAACTTCCAATCCATCACTGACAACATGCATCAAAATATATATTCAATTCAAATACTGGCCAATATGGAAATTCCTGTATGATTCAAAATTTCGAACCTTTACTATAGGAGTGTAATATTGAAGATCATGTTCTTATGTACTGATGCCATAAACACTTTTCAAGAAACCCCTCTAGGAAATTTCATGTTGCTTTATGGGTCCCTTTTGTATAGTGAGAAAAATTGGTCTAATACTTATTTTATAACTTCAAATTGAATTAACACACTTGTCTTATTTTTATATAGAAGCTTTGTCACTTGTCCTCGGAATACAGTGTCTGTTAGTTGTTTTTCACACGTCATGGTTCGTAAATTTCAGTGCTTGTACTCTATTCTAACAATGCTGAGTCGGTCATAATTGACACAATATGATAGTCTCCTAGTGGTAGCTCACAGTGAAACTTGCTTTGATACCTTAGTTCTAAATAAGATTAAACTAGGCATAACTTTTGTTATTTTTTCTTTTTTTATTTGCAGTTTAATTCAATTTTGTTTTGGAGGACTGAGTTATATTGAAATCACCATGTGGATAACTAAGTTTTGATGGGATTTTAGCTTGAACTGAGTTCGATTTGGTGTCAAACTAGTTATATTTAAGTGGGTGATCACTTCAAGTAAATGAGATTAATTTGGATTTATTATAGGGAAGTATTAGATAAATCAGATTTATTTTCCTCCTTTTCTCCTCCCATGTCCCTATGCAACCGTCCTTGCAGCTTGCAGTGTAATCCAGATAGAGGGACGATTCTCCTCTCTCACTAGATGTGAAAATCCCAGAGAAGATGGAGTGTGATGGCTCAACTTTCTCTCGTTCCATTTTGATTATCACCGTTCCTTTTCTCCTTGTTTGAACATGTTGCTGTCAATTGACTATGCACGTTTGATACATGACCATCCTTTTAGTGTAAAACTTGCTATTTATCTGCCAGAGATTTCATATTTACTTGTGAAAGTGATTATTCTTTTTCTGCAGCAAATATTATGCAATTTTGGAACTTCTAAAACTGAGTTTTTTTATATTTTATTTTTATTCTATAAAGGCTTGAGTTGCAAATGCCCATATTTAATATTAACATGAGAACAACATTATATTGAAGTTGGAATGTTTCTGTTGATTTCTGCAGCACAAAACTATGCAAATGATGTACGAGACAATTTATACAGCCTTGAAGGAAGTTGGTATCGAGAATACTTATGAGCCACAAGATTATTTGAACTTTTTTTGCTTGGGGACTCGTGAAGTTTCTGATCTTAATAATTCAAATCAGATTGCAGAAAATTCTGCTCAAGTAATCCCTACCTTTCTATAATGGACACTTAGTGTGTATATGTTTTACGCTCGTATAGTTCCATTCACAACCACATTTTCTACTAATATCTCTGCTGTCTTAGTATTACCTGTTTTCGTCACAATGAACTATTTGCTAAAGGGAACTCTAGTTGCTGTCACCTTTCTTTTTTTACCTAGTATAAAATTTGAATTTTTTGCCAATTTAAGAAGCTGACTTAACATTTCGGGGGCAAATTTACACATTTTACTATTTTTTATTATATGGTAAATTCAAAGTTAAACTAAAATCTTAGACAGAGAGGTTATGCTACTTGGACTCACATATGAGGATATGAGACGGTATTCACATACAAGGATATGAGACAGTATGATCTAAAGTTAGACATTTGATTTTTCAAGAATGAGGAGACAGGGTCTCATAGATAAGGACCAAATTCAGGACAACAATATTAAAAATATAAATAAGAATATTTATCTACTATAGCTAAAATTGTTCTATTAGCTTATGATATAAATTAAGTTAGATAACTTATCATAACTTATAAGTAATAATATAATTTAAGTTCCTATTCTATATAACTTAGGCATCAACTTCTAATAACTAATGGTATAACTCATCTATAGCATAAGTTATGTAAGCTATATTATAATATGTTATATAAAACAATACAGTAAAAATTGTAATTAAGTTATAACTTAGTTTTCATACCTCTCTTTTAGTTCCCATGGCATCTATGGAGTACGCTAGTATTGTTTGTGTAGAGTACATCTAGCATTCTCAATTTAGATCAGAAAAATGTCATGGGATAACTTATAATGCAACTTATAGCATATGTAAGCTCTATATAGTATGTTATATAAAACAATACAGTAAAAATTATAATAAAGTTATACCTTAGTTTTCATACCCTCTCTTTTAGTTCCCATGGCATCTATGGAGTCCTCTAGTATTGTTTGTGTAGAGTACATCTAGCATTCTTAATTTGGATTAGACAAATGTCATGGGATTTTGATAAAGATCGTGGGAGGATAGTTGTGATTTTGTTTCCTAGGAAATCATGGTGTGTGTGGGTTTGATCTGGTTGTCGTTGTTTGATCCAGACAACACATGCATAAAGATTGAGGGAAAGCAAGAAAGACTCCTTGGAATTATTCATGCAAGGAAAGGGATGTGGATTCTTATCTCTCACTGTAAAACAATACCCTCCTCATCTCTTGTGATCATGTAAGGGTGTGTATCCTTCCCCGTCCTAGGTCATAACAACATCCCCACATCTCTCTACATCCCTGGCTTTGTGTGGATTGTGTGCACTCCCATCCACCTCCTTGTGCAAAGGTATCAAACTCAACTCCTCTCCCTTCTGGTCTGCTATATGAATGAACTCTCATTACCAACAAAGCCAACACTAGTAGGTAAGCTTCCTTCCTCTCTTTTTCTTCTTCGTCGTCTTTTTCTTCTGTCTTATTTTTCCTCCTCCTCCTCTCATTCTCACATAGAAGAGTCCTATTGCTCGGACTCAGTTTTCCTATCTGTATCTATGTTGCAATGTGTCAACATGGATACATGAGGAGTAACTGAGTATCAGTAACAAAACTTAGAGGTCACTCTAGTGAATTAGATGGCTTTGGCTCGATGGCCCTGTATTTCTTAGTTTATTTAATTTATGGGAACAATTATTCTGTTCCTTATGAGTTCCCGTTAAACAAAAATTCTCATATCTGGTCAAGAAAATGATTTTAAAATATTAATTTTTACAAAAGTATAATTCATAAGGAATAGCTATTACTTATTTATTCCACCCTTATAACACATCTGATTGACTCAGCCAACTAGCACTTGGCTTAATTGAGTCTAAGGGGTCAGATAAACCAATTAAGCTAGTTGGTCTGATGTGTTACACAAATTGGATGAGTGGTCCTGCCTGATGAGTGGGTCAGCAAATCAGGTAGGAAATGTCAGATGGATTGATTGAGCTAAAGGAACTAGACAAACCAATTAGTTTGATTAAGTAGAGTGGATTAGCCAAATTGATTGAGCAAATAACATTAATTTGGTTGGATAAGACAATCGCACTAGGTGAAGTGGGTCAATAAACTAGGTCAGGCTTGCAAGTTGACCAATTAAGCCAATAGAGTTGAGCACATCAATGACTCATTAGGCCGATTAAGCTAAGGGGACCTAGTGGGCTAGTCATGCATAGTTTTGTTGTGCTAATTGTGCATGACTAATCGTGTTGGTTATGATGGTTACGCATGGGCTAGTCATGCTTGTCACATCAGTCAAGATAATCAAGTCAATAAGATAGGCAATAATCAGATTAGGTGGGCGGATTGGGACAATTAGAATCAGATTAGGCAAGTGAACTAAATAAACTGCTAGTCTAGTCAGATAGACTCGTCATGTTGGTTGTGTTGGGCAAGGTGGATTGATTAGATTGGACCAAATGGGCTAAGTAGATTAGTTATGTCAGTCGGGCAAGCAAGGATCATCCAGTTAGATAGGTCAAGAGGGATAAGTGGGTCAAATAAGTTGATATGGCTAGTCGGATTAAAAGGGTTAAGTAGTGTGAAAGGGTAGGCTTAACTGATAAATGCAGTTTAGCTTGGAATCTTGATCACAAAAATTAGGTTCATTAAGACTGACAAGCTTAATAGATGGGTCAAATAGGATGAGCTAAAAGTGAATATTGTGGGAGCTAGGCAATGGAACAACATAAATAATGATATTTTCTCACTATGAAAACTTTTCTTTATAATATTCCTACAAACCAATTTTAAGAATAGTTATTTCATGTCTATTTCATTCTATGAACAAGTTAAATAATACTTTTCCTATTCTATTATTTACATATTTTAGTCCTTAGAAATAATTATTCCATTCCTTATCTATTCCACTCAATGAACCAAACCTTATAGGAAAATTAAAGTTGGAGTCTCAATTATGAAGCCAATAATAAGTGTCTAATTGACGTAGAGCAGTACTACACATCATCCTCGTAGTAACAAGATAAAACATGCAAAACTGCATTGAGGTTGATATTCATCTAATGGCTGTCAATTTTTTATTGTTCTTTTTAAAAGGAAGATAGGAAGCCTACCAAATCATATTAAATAAAAATATTAACAATAGGTACAAAATAATTTGAACAAATTGTTAATAGCTACGGCATTGAATTTAGAAATGAAAACACTTCAAGCAAATAAGGGTACCAAATTGTAGTAAGGTAGGAAAATTATCGGAAAATATGTGTAGAGAGATCTACATGGATATCAGAATTACATTACTATACCTTACCCAATCAAGCAAATAAGGGTTCATCTCTTTCTGTCTTTTGGAATTTGCAATCCACACTGTACTGCAAGACTGATACATAAATGGATCCTAAATTGTGTTTCCATTCTCTTCCATAACCCAAATTCTCCTTTGTACGGTGGCATCTCGAAAACAATCTTTGCCATCATCTTGTTGCCTTCATGGTGATTAATTTAATGAAGAACGACCTTGCTTGCTCTGATTCAATTGTTAGGACTAGTGTAGTGAATGATTGAATAGCTAGAGAGGGATTAATAGCGATTGTTCCTATAAATAGTGACCAGTCAGTTATAGAGAACAGATTCCATGACTATTAATTACCAACCTTAAGAATTCTATGACTTTCATGCCCCGTACGAACTACGCTTGTTGTGAAGCTAGCTTTGCTTGTCGTGCATGAATTATAATGATGTTAGAGCAAAATATAAATAAAAGCTAACTAAACTAACTAAATGAATACCTCTAAAAAAACTCCACTAGTGTGATGTACTCATCGCAGCCATATAACCTATTGGTCAAAAACTCTAGAAGAGAGCATAAAATGTAAAATGGATATAAGAAGGAAGTGCACAATATAAATATCTCATAAAAGAGTCCAATAAATAACAAATAATTAATGTTATCATTCTCTGCCAATTTAATCTCATTAATCTATTAATACAAATTTTTTCTTAATATTTTCAAAATGAAATGCATCCTAAATATATATAAATATATAGGATGAACGACTCGCAATACATGGGGTGAATGATTAGTAATCCATCTAATACTAAATACATTATATATAAATGTAAGATAAGGGTATAAAGAAGGGCAACTCGGTGCACGAAACTCCTGCCATGTGGAGTCTCGGAGAAAAGTTTATTGTACGCAGCCTTACCCTACTTTACAAGAGGTTATTTTCATGACTCGAATCCGTGATCTCTAGTTCACAAGGTAACAATTTTACCGTTGTGTCAAAGCTCCTCTTTATGTAAGATAAGGGTAAACGACCTATAATTCACCTGAGAAGGATATATTGTATATGGTGATGAATGATCCCATAATTCACTTGTAAAGAAATGCATCCTAAACATATATAAATAAATATTGGGTGAACAACTTGCAATCCACCTAGTAAAAATGTATTGTATATATATAGAATTAATGATCCGTAATCCATCCAATATGAAATACATTATATAAATTTAAGATAAAGGTGAACAACCTATAATTCATCCAAACGGGATGTTTCATATATAAGAGTGAACAACGAGTAATTCAGTTGTA
>JBAMHZ010418266.1:0-11881 GCA_037177395.1 Alpinia galanga
CTAGTTATTTAGTGTTGTACAAATCGAATATTTCTATTATATTTTTTCTTGCTGCACGAATTTGATATGCAACTTGGCCAATTCCCATGTACGGTATGCGCCTAGGAAATTTGCGATGGAAGAGAAAGGGGCAGATTGTAGGACGAGGGTGAGGGGCGTTTGAAGTATCCCCGAGTCAGTTAAATGGTGCTAACGAATATATTTTATATCCAAGCAATCAATGACCCAACTCTAATTTGGTTATTACAAACATGGTGAGTGTTTACCCGTGCACTGCAACTGGTAACCGCCCAACACCTGGTTATAGAAGTGGATCAGATTCGGATTCAAAGACGGCTATGGAATGGAAACGGATACTGGCATTAGCTCAAATTTCATAGCCTTCCTATTCATTGCCATCCGTACTCTTTGTTTACATAAACTTTTTGTTTTTGTTTTTACTATCATCAAATATCCATATCTTAAGTCTGATTAATTCTAAAAATATCAATTGTATCCCACAAATTTTTTTTATTAGTTATCAAAGTACAATAGAAAGTACTTGCATCTAAGCAGTAGCTACGTTCTTGATTTGTCATTCTATTTAGATAAACATCTTACAAATACATTATGATTACAAGTACAATATAAAATACTTACATAGATGTAACCGAATTGGATCCCTTACCGTTAGAGGAGTATCTCTTTGTGCTAGTACCATAAGTTATGTCTTGCAATAATAACCTATCTTTGAAAGAAGCTGGGAATGTCAGTTCATTTGCTAAGTAACAATCAGATTTTTCACACAAGCAGATTATCAGATGCAAACGACGGCCATGGCATGTTAGTACAATATAAAGAGGTAGATAGAAATTGAATGCATCTATCTTGAGGAGCATAGAGATGCTACATAACAAAATTTATGAGAAATTTCTTCCATTATTTACAACTCAGTGCCATACAACTTGAGCCATCAGCGAATAATAAAAAAAAAAAACTAACAAATAGTCTCGGCAACAGTTATTGTAAGCAGCAATACTGAAATTACATGCTTCCCTGGTAGCACAAGATCATATAATGATCCTTCAGCTAGAGCGGCAAAAGGCCGTTTATGAAAGTACTGAGCCGCTAAAGAATCAGGTATTGTATCTCTGAAAAAATGAATTAGTTTCAAGATGGGGAAAAAATCGTCAGAGCAGTGTCACAAAATGAAGGCACAAGTGATGGCAACAAGTATCAGTATCTTATTGCTTAATAAATTACCATAGAAATACCATGGTTCCTAAAGTGGAACAGTAATGTGGATAGGTTTGGCATACAAACGGTTCAGTATTCACTTGTCTGATTAAAATTAGGATTACAATTACAGATGATGCCAAATAAAAAAGGATAATTGTTTCTGATGAACAAACAGCGATTGGGTCTTTGTTTCTTGGGAAGCTCACAGGAAATAAAAATGAATTTTGCTAGAATACGCAAACACAATATGTGCAAAATCCTGAAGACCAAGTTTCATTTTGTACATTTAATTATAATAACAAACTAATACAAACGACAAGCATCTCTACTACAGGTCATAAAAGAACTGAAAATTATCAGCAGTCCCTAGAAACTGTAACGTGGTTAATTGATATAATTCAGGCTGTGTAAACCTTGTCCGAAAGGAAAGTTGAGTTGACTGTATAGGATGCCAGAAATTTAGAATGTCTCAAACGTTGAGGAAACTAATCTGGTTTTACCATATAGAAGTCATAATGCTAATTATATTTCCCAATCCCCAGAAAAGTGACTGAAGATTACAGGTCAAATATCACATATATTAAAAGTCAACGATAAATTAGTTTACAACAAGTGCTAGGCAACAGCATAATCTCCCAAAGTAGTAAATTTGTATCATTTTGACCTAGTAATCACTTCATATTTTTATCATGTATAATACAAGAAAATTTCACCAGAACTGGGATTTCCTTTCGCACGTTGAGAAAGTTTCAAATATCAATTGCCCATCAATAGAGGGGTAAAGAATCGGTGGTTGAAATAAACAAAACCACACCAAACTGGCTGGTTCAACCTGTCAAACTGGGAACTGTAGTCAATCCAGTCCAGTTTGCTTCAAACAATGATTGATACAAAAGCCAGCAAAGATCGATACATACAAAACTATGGATTATAATTAAGACAATTACTTTCCAGGACAAATTGTTTAATTGGTTCAACTGATTGAACCATTAAATTGATAGTTTTATTAGTTTGATTTATGGTCCATTTTCAAAAAAAAAAAAAAAAGGTTGAAATAGAGCAGAGTTCCTAAAGTCTTTGGTGATTTTGTGCCCCTTACCCCATACCCTTCAAGCTAAACGAAATTTTTTATTTTATAGGATGTACTAGGTTGTTCAGAAACAATCTGTACAAAAATATCATGAAAAAAATGGCGAATATGCTAAGATGATGTGACAGGAAATGATAAAATCCATTATTATCTGATAGCAACTAGCTGTAGCTCCATTAAAATGAGATAAACAAATTGATAAAGTAAGGGACATGATCAAAGGAGTAGAAATTATAATTTTTAGTTACTAGAGTAGACATGATAATGGATGAAAGGAGGAAGAAATTGTAAGGGATAAAGGGTGAAAAAGAAAACTTTCGTGATTTCAATGAAATTTATTTTTACTGATTTCAATATTATTAATGACAAAGCCTTGAATAGAGTGAATGAATAAGATTAATGTAGTCATCCTCTAATGGTTGGGACACACAAATTGATGATGATGACCTGTTGATCGACATGATAGGCTTAAACCATTTACCCACATTTTAAAGGATAGCACATTAGTAACTCAAAACCGTGCAAACTTAAATTCACATGTCACAATCTCCCCAACTTTTGACTTGACATCCTCATCTAAGCCCAAAATCAAATGGATAGTACAAATGAATCCTAGTCAAGTGAGTAAGATTAAATTATGGCTTCACCAACAAAGTTAACCCTTTTCCAATTGAATTTCTCAATTGAGCCTACCTTGTCGTGACATGGCTCAATTAAGACATAAAGTTGATGGGCCTCAACCGTCAGTCGAAATGCTAAAGGCAATAATAGAACTTATCAAGGTCTATGTACAAACATTATTAGCCAACGTCCTATGCCAATGTAAATAGATAGACATATACAATTGTCACCCCTCTTGGCCTTGTAGACCTCCTCAACTAGGCCACACTAAGTGTGACACCAAATTGGTGTATTATAGTGGACTCTTCATAACATTAATCTTCTTACAAAGTAGGGTCGAACAATCACTTGCCATTTGACAAAGCTAGAACCTTGTACTAATGAGTGATATCATAATGTTAATGATGAGTTGTTTATGGATTTACCAAACAGTACAAAACAGCAACTATGATAAGGGTGTTTAGAGAACCATTTATTTCTGTCATGCCTGGAGTAAGCCCCTTCCCATGGCTGGGAATGGGCACTCAGTTAGTGAGACAATTCAATCAAAACATCCTGTATAAATATAGATGATGCTTATTTGGTTATTCCCATAAAATAAATTATTTTTTGTTACGTTGATGTTTTTGTATCCTATGAGAGAAGGCAACTTGGAGGCATACCCTTTAAATTGTCTACTTGGTTATATTACAAATTAAAATGATAATTTGGTTAAGAGGCAGCCCCGCACGAAGCTGCCCGAATTAAAATAATAATTTGGTTGTTCCCTCAAAATAAATTGTTATTCTATATTACATGTATGCTATTGGGAGTTGTCCTGCTACCAGAATGATCATTATCAGCCATAGGAAGGGTCTCCCTTGAGGTGTGACAATCATATTGGTATAAAAAATGAGTGTCATTCAAGAACGAACAAATGAAAGTTGGTGGGCCTGTAACAACCCAATCTGAGGAGAACAAGAAGTGATCGCTATGTAGAGAGCTCAGATAAGGTGTAGCTCATGGTAGGCTTCTAGTAAGCAGGAGCATATTGAACCAGGAAAAGTGTGATGAACCATGAGTGTAACTTGCCTTAAATGGATTAAATATGTACTTTCAACCATGAGCCAACCACCTTTCGGTAGAATTGGATAAATTCTCTATAACTCTGTAGTTAAGTGTGCTTGGAGTGGACTAATTCTTCAATTGGTGATCTGTTAGACAGTTCTTCCTGTTGGAGTCAAATTCCATCATATCACAAAATTGATAGTATGATATGTTTGTCAAAGTGGACAATAAGTTATGTTGCTGAACACATGGTTTGTTACAATTTCATAACATACAATTCTTCAATTTTTTATGGAAAAGAATCAGAAAGACTAGTATTCTAGCAATAGCCTTCTGTATCTATTAGTATTTTATTTCTCATTTATTAATGGCAAACAACCTCTGAATTGCACAAGTACCACTATGGCTAATCATTATAAACTATGAGGACAACTGTTTGAGATTAATGTGCACAAGAATTTGGCTTGCTGACATTGCACTAGTAGATTAAGTATTCAAAGTGGCATATGCTATCTGAATTATTGCAATTTTAAAAAATCAAGTGAACTAACTCATTTTTAACTGGTTAAAAAAGTCAGCATACCTGATCATTTTGAAGGTAACATTCCGCAATTAAAACCGTCATTGACCAGCTTGTGAACTGCATCTCTAAGTCTGTAGTAGTCATCCAAGGTATTGTACACCTGATAAGAAATTCTAACATAACCAGTAACACCACTGTGCCCATTCTGATGGACAGCCTCGGTATCCTTTGGCCGGTGATAGTGAATTGGAACCTCAACTCTGTATTCATCTCTCAACAAGCTCCGAAGTTTCAGAGCATCTTTCTCACTGGAGACTCCTAAAGAGCCAGGCAAAGCCACCATGATCATGCTGCAGCACATCTCTGGAGGTGATCCAAGAAACGTTCCCCATGCCTGAGCCAACATCCTTCCCATCTCTACAACCTTCTCGTGGTTCCTTGTGCGAATTCCTAGGATTCCACCATCAAACCTATTGATGAAATCGATCACTGAAGGCACCACAAGCTGGGAGCTGTAATCACGAGTGCCGATCCATGCACTCTCTAAAGGTAGACCTTTGCCATACTCTTGAGAGACCACCGGATGATGCAAATAAGAAGCGGATGAAGAACACTTCTTAGTGTACAAGAACGCCACGGAAGGGGGGCAAAAAAACCACTTGTGAAGGTTGCTGGTGTAGAAGTCAGCGTCCATGTCTTGAACATCAACCTCGACATTGCCAATGGCATGTGCCGCATCCACAAACACCTGGTCCACACCCTCCTGACGGCATATTTTGGTGAGTTCCTTGACCGGGATAACAACGCTGGGCATGGAGGTGATGTGGTCGATTACAGCAAGCCGTACCCTCCGTCCATTGGCTTTCCCAAGATCCAGTGCCTTCCGAAACTCTTGGATGATCTCTTCATTGGAGGACACAGGGAAGGGCAACGGAACCTCAATGACATGGCCTCCGGCGCGGGCAACATAGGCATGGATGGACTTCTTTACGGCTCCGTAGGCGTAATGAAGCATCACGACAGCGTCTCCCTCATGGAATACTCCCTCGGTGAACGCCCAGGAAACCTGCTGGAGGACGATGGCCGCGGCGGTGGTAGCGTTGTCGACGAGGGAGACCTCATCAATGTCGGCGGCGTTGATTAGATCCTTAACAATGACGCGGGAGCGGAGGAGGCCGGGCTGGAGGTGGTCGAAGTAAAACTCGTCCGGCTGCCGGAGGAAGAGCCGCTGCCATCGGGCCTGGGCGGAAAGCACAGACCCCGGGCAGCTACCGAAGCTTCCGTTGTTGATGCGAGCGACGGCGAGGTTATGGTGGGAGAACTCCTCCGCAATCTCGTCGGCAGTGATAGGAGGAAGCGGGGTCGGGCGCGACCGTTTCGCCGGCGGGCCGTTCGTTTCGCCGTTTCCATGACCCAAACCGTTCTCAGTGCAGTCGTCTTGATGGTGGGGATCCATTCCGGCCACGGCAGGTTGGGAGGTTAGGGTTAGGGCTGCCGATGAAGGGGACTGCGCCATCGATATCTACGCTCCCACTTTGGTTTTTATTTAACTGTTTAATCCGATTTCTCTTTTCTTTTCGGTTCTCAAGGGCGTTTTGTTATTTATTAGTTGGTGGAAAATGCCCTTTGCCTTATTGAATTCCTTTTTTGTCGTATCGAATTAGTCCAAATTTCAAGAGTTAATATGTAAATTTTATATTTTCTTCTAATTCCTCCTTTGAGATAAACCAAATGTGACAATAGAAAAATATATGGAGGGGAAGAGCAAAACTGGCACTCCAATAAACTCTCCTTTTTTCAATCATTTCCTTGTGTACTTCTTTAAATTTATTCGGATGATTTTTCTTTTATTTTGTAATATAATTATAAGGCTTGCAAAAAATATTTACTTTATATTTAAAATTATCGAATTCCAACGACATATTTTTTTTTAAAAAAATCCAATTTAAAGCCATAATATTTCCAAGCCCCTTTACGTAATTTTAATTTAAATACGTTAACACAAATTTAAATCATTTTAAATTATAATTCAATTATGTTCGGATCAAAATTCAAAAAAAAAAACTCGAATTAAATTCGTGTTCGAATTTTATTTCGAATATAGTTCGAATTAAAATTATTTATATTTTTGAACTTCCAATCAAATTCAAATATTATATAGACTTTTCAATATTTTCATAATATTCAATTTGGTTTGGTAATTACAATAGTCACGAAGTCATAAAGCGGTTAACACCAAAAAAAAACACACACACACACACACACACACAAAAAAAAACAAAGGAAAAATGTCAAGTATCAGGGAGGGAACAACTGGGGTAGCTGAAGGTGCAACCAATTGGAGATCATTTCACTCTAGTTGTAACCAGTGATGCCACTCGAGCACATTATTCCCTGAATCTGAATATATTCCTACTTGCTTTTGGGACATTTCACAGTAATTATTTCCACATTTTGATACTTCTTTTCAATTTCCAATAACTCAAATCCTTAATGAAATCACTGAAACATCTGCAAGTATTAGAGTTTGTCTGCTCGTCTGTGAATCAGATCCTACAGTATGAACATGGAGAAGTTGCCAACAATTTCAAATATGCAGCAGCCAGAATTTTGCGAAATGACTTTCGGCCATTAACATTACAGCATCCTAAAGAAGCAAATTGCAAGAATCCAAGCATCTATGTATTGAAATGAAATGCCTTCTGCTCAACTTTATCTCCAAAAATTAGTTCAACAATTCGACAGGGATAAAAAAAAAAAAAATTGAACCAGGAGACAGTAGATGCTCTAAGCACTTGCTTACACATTCCCAGTTGAACCCGAAAAAAAAGTGAAGCAAGAGGCAGCCTAAATCATTCCTCCTCCCTAGTGTCTATATTCGGAACATTAAGAAATGAGCACATTCAAAAGCAAAGAAAGGGATGAGTAAAATGAATGGCATAAACTATAAGTCCAGACCTTGATCTTAATGTCCCCCGCCGCTTTCAACTAGACCACTTCACAAAGGACAGACTGGAAGCAGTAGATGACGAAGTTCGAGTATCCAATGCCATCCAAGTGGGTTGCAGCTGCAATCAGAAGCTAAAAAAAGGGAATTGGATACACAGAATTTATGAACAGAAGAACATTCAGGAAGATCAAATATATAGGGAAACATTATGCAAAAAGGTCAATACATGGTACCCACTAGAATTTTCCCTTTTGTGAATCATGGGTACAAGATGTGGAGGAATGTTCAATATAAGGAGAAAAATATAAAGTGAACACTCAAGCAGTCGATTTACAGATCTTGGGTATATATATAGTTGGATAGAGGGGCTACTTGGATAGATCAAGTATATCCATCCACAATAAAAGCACAGGATTGATTGACAACTACTCATCTGTTGATACAGAACAATTATTCTTATTTCTCCAATGGAAACTACAAGTTCAAGAAAACCATACAATCAAAGCAGAAGAATTAGATTCAAAACTCAATGAATTAAAATACCAAAAATTCTCTTTGATTATTCCACTCATTACTAACCTTGAACACTTCGCCCACTAATTTTAGATCCTTCTGGCTGCATTACTCCCACTACTAACTGTCATATGGTACCTCATGATCAATCAATTAACAACTCATCCTTCCCTAGTTCTATTCATTTTGTTTCTTTGTGACTGCTTTGATACGTCGAATCTCCAGACCTTGAATTACTCAATACTAAAAACCTTTTATATGTCAAATTTTCCCCTTTTAAACTATACTAGTATGGAGGAACCTATGGTTTTTCACTCAAATGTATCCTTTCTAACTCATTTAGTCTTCATTCAACTCAGGTAGATCTATAAATTTTTGCTCTGGTTTTTCCTCTACCACCCATAAGTTCAACTCTTGGCTACAGTCATTCGACTGGGGACACGCTCTTTATGACCTTTAGTGCATGTTTTTAACAAGGGAAGCAAAGAAATAAAGTGACAAAGCAATTTTCAGCTGTACATTTTAGGCTCACCTCTGTCCTTCAACGTAGTAAAAAGCTTAATACCTCTCCAATTAGATTTGCTTAGGCTCACCTCTTCAACTCAATAAGAACTTAGGCTCTTTCTCACTATAACTGCCTTGTGTAGCCTCTATGCTCACCTATTTCCTATATCATAGGTAAAGACTTAGTGCCTTTTTAGTTGCATAATTTCCTGCCTTTACACTCACGTCATGTTCACCTCTTATGTTTGGAAAGAACTTGAGAATTTTCTATAGAATCGTTGATCACCACTAGAGGGGGGAATAGCGTTTGCCCCAATTCATCGTCATTTAATCGTTCGATTTGTTTGTCTCTACGAAATCGTTAGTGCATAGCGGAATAATGGTAATAAATGCAATAACGAAAGACAAACACGCTAACACAAAGATTTAACGTGGTTTGAAGCCCTAACTCCTATTCCACAGCGATTCGTACGGTGAATCACTCCACACATCAAATCTTCACTAGTTTTGCCTCCTTTTGGCTTAAACTAAGGTGGAGCAACACTTTACAACAATTTACAAGCTATAATAATGAAATACAAAAGTATTACAACAACAAGAGTAAGAACCAAGTAAAGAAAACTTTACAAATTGTAGATCGGTGTTGCTTATAGCTTGCGATAGTTTGGTAGGCTTTGAAGGTTTGGATTGCAGCAGCAAATTCCCTCCAAGAACTAGCAGCTTCGATCCTCCATCGAGCTCTCCTTAAATTGAGTCTTCAAAACTGAATTTTGTGTTTCCAGTCGACTAGCCTTACCCATCAGTCGACTGGGCTCGTATCCGTTGAGAGATAACGGCTCTATCCACGTAGGATAAGTGATGTCAGTCGACCAGTGTCCATCACCAGTCGACTGGTAGCTTTCTAGTCGACCACTGAGTCGACTAACTGAGCTACTGTGCTCTGATCCCTTTGGTCAGTCAACTGGTGTCCAACATCAGTTGACTGAACAACTGATTGTAATAATCTGAACAACTGATTGTAATAAAATTTAACTAACAATTTAATACAATGAGAGCAACATATAGATATAGCTAAACATTTTTGGAATGCATAAGGGCCCGGAACATATAAAGTGCAACTTGGAATGATTAAGCCATATAATACAGTAATATCAGATGCTGCCTAAAAGAAGTGATGAGTGATGCAAGGCAGAAAGCCACAGTCAATAATCTGAACAACTAATTGCAATCAAAATTAACTAACAATTCAATACAATGAGAGGAACAAATAGGTATAGCTAAACATTTTTGGAATGCATAAAGGCCTGGAATGTTACTGAAACTATATAAACTGCAACTTGGCACGTTGAAGCCAAAGAATACAGTAACACCAGATGTTACCTAAAAGAAGTGATGAAAGGCATCGAGTCAAAAGGAAGGATGTTAACAACAAGGTGTAAGAAACTAGGATAAGCATGTTCGCAATAAAAATGAACTAAACATCATTGTCCCCCGAAGAGAAAGATTCTCAACGGCGCATTACTAGAACATTTAAAGTAATCAAGTTTTATATTCAGCTAAGGATCAACATCATTTATGCATAGTTGACTATGATTATATGAAAAAGAAAAATGTGTTTGTAAAAAAACTCGAGCAAAATTAATCATTCTAATTTATTGAACAGAAAGTTGGTGCACATATTATTCCTTAACACACCATTCTACAGAAATTTATTTGGTGCTATTACTATGACATTTGCATCAGTTTAAAAATTTAAACTTGCTCAATGTTCATCGTTATACTGGCCAAGGCATGCAAACCCTCAGGATTCGGCTGAGGATGCCTCGTCATCCTTGTGTTTGATAGCACCAGAATCAACAAGAATTGGCACCTCCGCAGCAAGCCAAGGAGCGAGGCCCAAGCAAAGTGCATGAGCAATTCCAAACCTAGGGCTGTGAATAGAAAAACAGATTATTAACCCAGAATATAACATTGGAGGCTCAAGAAAAGGAAGACAATTTTTCAAGAGAAACCCGTTGAAGCGTAAAAGGGTAAGATAATCTTTAAATGAAGAAAAATAAATAAATCCGTTCTTTTAAAGAGATGAAATACCAGTTTTTGGCCCAGAGCGGCTTGAAGTGTACGGTGAGACAGATCTTGCCGCCGCGGTACATCTTGTGGGTCTTGCCGTCGAGCTGGGGTAGCTCGAGCTCAGGGGCGGTGGCCGGATACGTGACGGGGATGTCAAACTGGAGTAGAAACTCGTAGCGGCGGAGGTTGTGGACGTACCAACAGGTGCCGATCCAGCGCGTGCCCTCGGGGCTGGCTGCGGAGATGCGGAACCAGTCGTTGTCGTTGGACTTATTCATGGTAGTATAGGCGATCAGGGAGCGGTACTCCTCCTTCAGCCTCTGCGTCCACGCCGCGCCGTCCCGCGGCCCCGCCCGCGTCGAGAGCAACGGGATCTGCGTCAGTGCCGACTTAGTGCTCGGATCCCACCCCTCCATGGCCCTCTCTTCGATTCGATCACCTTTCTTCAAACTTGAGGGCAAGAAGACTAGCCCTGATTCGAAAGCAAACTGGAGAGGCGACAAGAATAAAAAAACCAACCTTTTTCTCTTGCGAAAAGAGGTGGCGTGGCCGTGCGGGAGCGATGTAGGTGCGGGTCCGTGTGTCTAACCCACACGTGCGGAGTGAACCGGCTTTGGTCGGGCTCAGTTAAAATTGAACCCGATTAGATGTTTATATTAGTTTATATTTTATTTTAAAATATAAAAAAAAATTAATTTCTACACATTTCAAATTTTGATTTTTATAAATAAGAAAGTATTTTAAGGCTCAGGAGTCCAAAGGTATTTTGAGTTTCAAACAGTCCATCTAGATTGTGAGCTGATTTATTAAGTGAGACACATTGTCAAGCAAATTTAATCGTCGAGTCGAGAGTGTGAGTGAAGTCTAGTCGATGATGCCTCCAAGGGCACTGCAGCAACAACGATGAGACACCTCATAAGATAATATAATTTGATCTTTTGCTAAGGCACAGTTTGACGACGAATTTCTGAAAAATATATGGAGACGATCGTTTGTACAGGAGTTTACCTGACAGATGGAGTGCAATTTCGACATTGGACAGCCTTTCAGGGATGACATGACTGCAGAGTTTGGGCTGCGAACACTTACTTAATTTACCTAGGTGGTTGGTGAAGATTCGCTAGGGCTCCGACCTCTTCCGACTTAACTGTTGAAGGGGCATCCCGAAAGGGCGTGAGACAGAACTGATCATTCTTAGAGATTAATCGGACCGAAGTTTCGAATACTCTGTTGGAGCAATCAACCCAAACATGGTTATAGTTTTGATGTGTGTGACAAAGAGTTTAAGTTAGGATGTTTTGTATTTGATATGTGTGTTTAGTCATGCAGGACTTTGTAAATCACA
>JBAMHZ010418286.1:0-11879 GCA_037177395.1 Alpinia galanga
AAATGTGATTAATTTTATCCACAACAACACTAGTCGAATGATTATAACGACAGTTGACTAATATACATTAGTCGATTGTCTCAGTCAACTAGAATACCTTCTATGAACAATTATATAAGCGCCAGTCAACTGATGCATGATAGCAGTTCACTAACATAGTCAATCAAGTACTTCAATTGACTTGTAATCTTTCTGTACATAAGCTTGGGCTCATCAGTCAACTGATGTCTTATGATAGTCGACTGATAAGCCAATCGAGTGCCTCAGTTGACTCGAAAATCTTGTGTGCCCAAGTTTAAACGCATCAGTCGACTCACCTCAAGGGCTAGTTAACTGGTGTGTCTAGTCAAGTCTAGCAGTTGACTCAGAAATATTTTATTCGACACTTTTAGGTGCAACAGTCAATTGATGCAATGCATCAGTAGATTGATAGGTGACTCAGGACGATTTTACCATGAACAATAGTGGTTATATTGTCGTTCTTCATGTTTTTTGTGAAAAAAACTTGAAAACTCAGATCTAGCACCTAAAACTAGATTTTCTACTTACCTTTTCATCGAATAATCATCGTTTTACGATAAAAGATTCATATCTCGTGCAAAATCGATGAAAAACAATGAAAAGTTGAACTTAATGCCATAAAAATTAATAAAATGACTCGCTTTGATATCAATTGATGGAAATTATTAATCTAAAACTTGTATACAAAAAACCAAATAGATACAATATAATTCGTTAAGCAAATCTAGTCTTATCAAAATTTACAATAACAAAATACGTAAAATGAACGATTGCATAACTAAAAGGGAACTTGAGTGCAGCGGAGTGGTCGCCGATCTTGTGTCATCAATCTGATCCGGAATTCCTACAAATAATCAAAGTGGGTCTTCTATAGAATGCTGGGATGATGGCACCAAAAAACTCTCCTCACTGACAGAATACAAGAAGTTTGTCAAAATCTCATCTTTATATATTGGCCCATTATCAATAATAGATCTGGGCTAAAAGGTTCTATATATTAAACTCACATCCCATGATTCAAAATTTACAAACCATTAAGTAGATCACTTAATCAAATTCGAATCAATATGATATAATTGAACGATTACAATAATAACATATAAACTCACCACCAACATGAGATTGTAATAAGAGTCTTTTAAGGTAAAACCTAAGATGAGAGATTATCTCTCTAACCTTTTTTTCCCAACAAATATTGTCAAAATGTTTAAAAAGTTAAGTGTTGTATTAGTACTTATTATTCATAAGATGTTATGCTTTTTATCTCTCTCAACTTTGTCCAACTAAACTCTTTCTAATAGGATTAATGACTAATAATTACTACATATACAAAGATTATTACAGTACTAATCATGATAATTAAAAATTATATTTTTGGAGTTATTGAAATCGAGTCAGATGAGATTGCGATGAATATATTTTTCGTCGCCAATATTTGTGATGAAAATATATGTTCATCACAAATATCTGCGACGAATATATTTTTCATTGTCAAAATGTGCAATGAATATTAGTTTCGTCACAAAAATAATAAATTTTTATCATAGCTATTTTAGAAAATTTTATAACGAAAATAAATTTCATCGTCAAATTTACAACGAATTCAGTTTTCGTTGCAAAATCTGTAATATCAGTCGACTGAGATCTTTCACCAGTCGACTGATCATGTATCAATCAAATGGCTAGTTGATTAAAAAATATTCTATGACCTGCTATAGTATTACCAATCAACTGACGACTTCTACCGGTGATGCTTCTAAAAATACACTAATGCACATTTCAAACTGCAATCAATTCTCAGTTGTAGCATAATCAGATCTGTTACGTAAAAATCTTCCACTACTAACAGATGTGTGCACAAGAAGAAGCAAAACCAGCCTCACAATCGAGTTTTCATACATACACGTATCGGTATCGCACTCACAAAAAAGAAGTTACATCAAATTGCCACTTAACAAGTTTGAGAACCAAACAAAATGCACATTCTAATTTGCAATCAAGTTTTAGACACAAACAGATTTGTTTTGTTAAAAACAATATCTGTAACAACATTCCGTGTACAGAATGCAATATAGAGATATATATAAAATTTGTTTTCCACTTACCTATCACAATCACCAAAAATAAGTTTAGACATCAATCTGCCACTCACTTAACAGAGTTCAAATCTCACAAATATAAGACTTCAACAAGCACAAGCACCACATAGTAGGGTTGACTGTCACAAGTTGTCCTGGGCAACATTTGATGATCCTCCGTTATTATCTTCTGTAATGGATGAACTTTGTAATCCATGAACCTATGCCTCTGCTTGTTGCTAAAAGTAGACTGCTCCCCTTCGTATATCTAGCCATCAAATCCCTATGTTCAATTTCAAAATATCAATAAACATTCCAGGAGTTCATTTAGAAAGCTGTTGTCCCACTGTACAAAACATGTATAGTACAAAAACCAAATATTAGAAGAGAAAAAAGTAGTTCATGCTAAAACATGAGTGATAAATCAGATAATTCCCAGCAATGGGACCTGCTTGAGATGAATGTCATTTAAGGTGTGCTCCATTTCAATTTTCAAGAATGCTCTTGTAAGCAAATTGTCTGAGTTGATTGGTGGAATATCAATTACAATATGCACTCACATAGCTGAAGAACATAAGCACCAAAATCAATCAGCCCTCTTCTCCAAACTCCTTTGTGAATCTCTCGTGGACTTCTAGGTCCGCTTTGCTGACAGTTGGTCTTTGTCTTGCTAGTACTTTATCAAAATCTGTCCTTGTGATTGATGGAGGAAGGATCTGTTCATGCAATCAAGTTGATTGAAAGGACCAACTTTGAATTCAAGAAAATTGATTAGTTTTCAAAAAATGACAGCTAAAAAGTTTTGGATGCACCTTATCAGCAAGACCTTTTGCAGCAAGATCTTGCAGTGTGGTCTCAACAGCACCTGGATGTCTTGATCCACATGGCAACCACATACCCTCACTGGTCATGTAGAAATGCGTGGCATCTTGAGCTTTCCGAACTGGTTCAAAAAGTACATCCTTAACCTGTACAGACAAAAACATTCATGAGGACTCAATCAGCAATATAACCATTAAAACCCCGTGAACCCTCCAAAATTTGAAGATCACTTACACAAACAGCAATATCTGAACCAGAAAAGCCTTCTGTGCGATGAGCTAAATTCTCAAAATCACTTTCGCTCAGGTTATGAGGGGTGTCTCCCAGGTGTACCTATCATACATGTCCACACAGTGAAGCAGACGATGAGTTTATGAACTGCAATCAACGAATGGTATAACAGAAAACAAGACGGGGAATCATTCTAGCAATTATGTACCCTTCATAATCAATACCTTAAACATGTGTTGTCTGGCTTTAAGATCAGGAAGAGGAATATAAATTCTCTTATCGAAACGTCGACGGATTGCCTGTGTTTGCAATTGTAAATAATAAAAGTGATAAGATTTAGAACCTTTAAAAGGTCAATAGCACTAACAAATAAATTTTGGGAAATCACTAAGCCAATAACCTGATCCAGGGCATAGGGTGTATTAGTGGCAGCAAGAACAAGAACTTTCTCATCATTGTTTCCCACACCCTGAAGAATTCAAATAATTCAATGCAAAAGATACAATGGTCAGTTATACAAGAAGCTACAGTTTTTATCTTCAGATGGTGCTCTAATGTCCAAAAATCCAGCCTTAGGGAACAACAGATTACTACCAAGAATATAACCAGTAAAAATCAGCCAAGAAAATGGCAGATAAACCACCAGTCATGGACAAGTTGCTCAAATTAATCTCTTAATACATTCATTCCGGTAACTTATTTCTGTCTCATTGCTACTTGTGTTGGATATCAATGTACAACTACCCACCAGTACCAACGTATTGCATGAATCTTAACAAGATGCTGCTGTTAACAACCCCCATTATAAACATCTATAATTGCAAACAAACAAGGACAACAAAGTATCATAAACCACCTGAACAACCAACAATTCAACTCAATCTATATTCTACAGTACCACTATATCTATAACAAAACTTCAAATGTAAATAGGAAACACTTTGATCCATAAACTTAACAGTGATTGGTGCCGGAGAAGCCTCACTTCAAGTGAACATAAGAAAACACAATCTCATTTATATCCATAAAATGGAGGCCAAGACAAAACAAGTTATTTAATAAGTACACAACAGAAGAACAACACAATGCCCTCAACTATTTGTGATTTGATACATGGATATTAAGATGATATCGAGTAAAGGCTCAAACAAGCTATGTACAGCACATTACCTGCATTTGCACAAGAAGTTCTGTCTTGATTCTCCTAGAAGCTTCACTTTCATTGCCTTCTCCACGTTGTCCACACAAAGAATCAATTTCATCAATGAAGATTATGGAAGGTGCATTGTCACGAGCCATTTGGAAAAGGTTGGAAACCAACTTTTCACTTTCACCCATCCACTTTGATACTAGGTCAGATGAAGATATACTGCAACATTTCACTAAATTCAGAACATCACTAGTATTGTTTGTAGACTTGTTTGCTTCAATGAACTGTTGAACATCACCCATAAAAAAATAGAGAGAGTGTAGGTACATACACCAGAAATCATAGTTGCAGCATTGACATTTTATACAAACAGTTCTCTAGAAAAAGTAGAAGGGGAGCCTGAGTGCAACGGTAAAGTTATTGTCTTGTGATCTAGAGATTACGGGTTTGAGTCCCAGAAATAGCCTCTTGCAAAGCAAGATAGGATTGCGTATAATAGACCCTTTCTTGAGACCCCACATATCGGGAACTTAGTGCACCGGACTGCCTTTTTAATTCTCTAGAAGAAGTAAAACAAGGGATCTTCCTGACCAAGTAGCTAAAAGCCCTATAACTACAACTACTTTAGCCCCATGAGGTTCTAACAAAATTTTAACAAGAATACCTCTAAACAACAGTTTGTATGAAAATTATTCTACCAACAATAAGGGAGCTAATTAATCAACTTCCACTTTTAGCTAAAGCCATTAATCAAATAGTTAAAATGAACCAATATAAAAGGCCTAGCATCTGTTTTAACATATTTAGGTAATATAGGTAAGTGAACTATGGGCGAACCTACATAGTAGACCAATAAAAATCTTTATTGATCATCATCATCATCAAAAAGTGTTCAACAAAACTATTTGGGATTAGCAACATAGATCTTATCCATTATCTATCAGAAAACCCTATGCCAAACTTGCTTGATTCAGTTAGGTATTACAAGGACAAACTCATACCATCAAAATTAATGGAATCAGAAAACACAAGCAAGGATAAACAATAAAAATAGATAAATGTGGGTTAAAGATACATCATATTAGAAACATGAACCAACAGGACGACCATGACAAGTTATGATAGTCCGAGCAATGTTAGTAATGCCAAGAAGCCCCTATTACTAGAAAGAAAGGGGGAAAAAACAGTGGAGATGACTTTTTTTTTATGAGAGAAACTGAGGGATGATAAAAAGTAGGGAAGATTAAGCCCCAATCTTTTTCCTAAAACTAGGAAAACAGTAAGTTTCTTCTCCTCTTCCAATGAAATTACCTATTTATTCTTCGTCCTTCCTCACACTTCCCTCATAGGATCCACTCATCATGGTGCTACCATTGCTAGAACAATAGGTGAGCTGTTCCCGTGCATGCATGTTGCTGTTTTTTTTTTTTTTTGGAGAAAGGTAAATGCATAGAATTCAAATGAGTATATCCATGCTAGATGCATACAAAACAAAATACATGCGTCTTATCTTGACAAACATCCTCTCTATGCTTGGACTCTCTCTCTTGCATTGACATTGATTCCTTGCTTGCCAAAGTAGATGAATCACACAAGACATAGCCAAATGACATGCCTTGGTGAAGGTGTTGCTGCCTCTGTATTTCCAGTGGAATATCATCAACATGCATTTGGATGTGCCCATCTCATGACGTATGCCCAACCAAGCTCTTGTTCGACTCCATGGTGCCTTGCTTACCGAGCACCCAAAGAATGTGTGATCAATAGTCTCATTCACTTCTTGGCAGAGCGGACAGATTTTGCAAACTTCATATGGAATTCAATCCTTGGTCTGAATGCTTCCTTGTGTGAGAACCCATAATGCAAATTGATGTTTAGGCATAAGATACAGCTTCCACACAACCTTCGTCCATGCTTTAGCTTCTTCCTGTTGTCTGAAAAAATCGTAGGCATTGGAAGAAACTCGCTGCTGCCCAGATTGAAACTTAACCGGTCAGTACTCTTGCTGCTTGATGTGCAGTCCTAGATTTGCTTCGAATGAGATCCCCGATCTGTAACAAGCGATTAATCAGGGGTGAATTTGAGATCTTTGGTTTCCATTCCCATAAATCTACACTTCTAAGGTACTGACAGTGAATCCATTTCACCCGCAATTAGTCTTTCTTTTGCTGGACGTTCCACAATGCCTTGGAGAGTAAAGCTGAGTTCCATGTTTTGGCCAGTTCAAACATTTGACGCCTTGCAAAACAGTCTTCACCAGTTCAAGCTTCCCGGCATAGGAGAGTGTATGTTTTGGCCCATGCAAGCCTGTTGTTGCTCTTGCACAGAGTAGCCTGAAGTTGCTCTGATGGCAGAGCAGTCTGCTTTTTTGTTGCCACAGTGAACAGTTTGCCAGTTACCACAAAGAGGCTGGGAGAGAAGATTAGGAAGAAAGATAAAATAGTCTTTTGATGGTTTTCAACTTTCTTTTTTACCCTGTTTACTATCTTCTCAAGTAAACAAATTTGAGACTTCTTACCCTCCCTCTTTTTTAAATCTTCTCTTAATATTTATCTTCCTTACCCAACCACCACCACATAAGTGTCAAAAAATGAAATAAACAATAAGAAACAAATAAACACATTTTTCAAAGTGGAAAACAAATATCCTCTGTGTGATCTCTAATGTACTTAAACTGATTAATCCAAAAGGTTCAGACTATAGGATAGCTTTATAATAAGAGATAGCATTCTAAAACAATCTTTAAATAATGGGCAAAAAGTGTGCAACGTACAAGGAAAAGAAAGAAAATAAGGAACAAATGCAACAAAAATCTTAGATCAAATGAATATACTAAGCAATAAAAGCTACAAAAGATTTCTAGTCCATGCATCCACCAATTCAATTGAACGGTTTTGTGAATAGAGAGTTAACCTAAAGAAGGTTGATTCAGCTTCTGTAGCAACAGCCTTAGCCAAATATGACTTTCCAGTTCCAGGTGGACCATATAAAAGAAATGCCCTCCATGGCCTTCGCTTTCCTACACATTTCAAAAGGTAATTACTGATTGAATGGATGTTTTGCAATTAAACAAGCTAGATGACCAACTTAGAACAGACTACCAAAATAAGTCAAAACAACATCAATCTATATGCAAATAAGAAAATACCTGTGCAACCCAATAACTAGTATCATGTAAATAAAGCATTATTGAATAGTCATACAACACCTCTAACAGTTTGGTATATTTGTCATGATATCTACACCAATTATACCCCATCTATAGAAATCATCCATAAATTAGTCTGATGGGTCCTGTTCAACATTGAAACCATAGAAAAGCCTATTAAATGCCAACCTTCAAGGTTTAAGTCATGACTAAAGGTATTTAATACAATTATATTGGTAAAGATACATGAATAATGTCTATCCTTCCAACCTTACCTATTTCAGTATCTACACGTAAAAAAGTTCAAAAATTGGTAACAATTACCTTCTAGGCCATCTAGATTGTTTCTCACCATTGGACTTTGTGTAGGGCAATAACCTAGCTAAAACAAAAGCCCTCTCACTTTCAAACGTGGAAAATGTGCAGTGCGAAGAAATAAAAAATTCTAGGAGATTCATCAGTAAAGTGTCTTTCTTTTACCCCCCTTCTTTTTACCTGTCTCTTAAGTCATAAACCAGGTGAGATAACTTCTTCCTCATGTCACCTCTCTAAAAGGGCAATCCGGTGCATGAAGCTCCCGCCATGTAGGGTTTCGGGGAAGGATATATTGTATGCATTGTTACTTTGCTTTGCAAGAGGTTATTTTCAAAACTCAAACTCAAACTCATGACCTCCAGGTCACAAGGCAGCAAACTTTACCATTACGCCAAGGCTCCTATTCCTCATGTCATCTCTCTAATTGAAATAATTTCACATCATCTACTCTTTAATACAGACCCATTAAGAATCAGCTGCCAAATTCATCCTATTCTAACCTCATTATTGGGATGAGGAGTAACACAGGAAGCCACACCGAATTCATTTTAAATCACAATTCACAGGACTATCTCAAAATGACCACTTATGCTTCAATGGACTATTTGTGTTTCAATATCTGTATGTGAAATCCTTAATCCAACTAGACAGCACTGTTTTAATGCTGGATTAATGAAGAGCTAGATAAAGTGAGCGGAAGGAAAAAAATATTTCGAAGTTTCTGCTGCATAATAATCCACAAATTTACATTCGAGACAGTCATGGGGCCACATGCCATGAAAAACAGTAAAATAAGGTTCAATCATGGTTTAGTGAAGAAGCAAACCGGTGAAAAATTGAGGGAACTTGACGGGTAAGATCACGGCTTCCTGCAAGGCCTGCTTAGCACTCTCGAGCCCCGCCACATCGTTCCATTTCACGTTGGGCTTCTCCGTGATTATTGCAGAGGTAAGCCCCGCCCTCAGCTTCGCTTGATCAGGATCCTCGCCACCACCTTCGCCGTCCTTGGGCTTGGCCTTGGGCCTCGTGGCCACGGCGGCGTCCCCGTTGGCGGCGGGACCTGAGCCGCCGCCTTCATCAAGCACGGCGCGGATCTCCTCCGCACGGCGCAGGTATTCCGTGAACTTCTGGGTGATGGCCTCCTTGATCTTGGGGTTCTTCTCGTACTTAAGGTGGGTGCGGAAGTACTCGAGGGCATTCATGTAGAGGGGGAAGGCCTTGACGTAGTTCCCGGCATTATCCTCCTGCACCGCCTGTTTCACGTACTCGATCGCCTGCTCCTTGAAATTGCTATACATCGGAATCGAAACCCCAATCCAAAACAGGCGAGAAAGAGGAATTCAAACAACCTCAGAATTGGACAGCAACCCTAAAGATCAATTCCGTCGATCGCCAATAACAAGAAATTATCGGAGATGGGAACCCAGCACAAATTTCAGAGATGCAGGGACGAATTCGAGGGGTTACGATAGATGTCGAGATTGGCCGATCCGCTGAACCTGACGACTTCGCGAACAAGTGGACAACGAGATTATTTAGATGGGGCGATCGAAATAGAAAAATAGGTTAGGAGTAACGCCCAGTCGGGGTAGCACTCACGCCCGCGTCTTCAAATTCGTGGGTGTGGCTTATATCGTATTGGATCAATCTATCATTTATCATTTATCATTTATCGAACGATGATATCGTTCGGTGTGGAGGGTGCATTAGTCATTTCACAAACATATGAACCCTAATCCCGAATGGATCTTTCTATATATATACTCGAGCTCTTTTCTCCGCTCCCCTGTGCCTTGCCGCCGCTTCTTCCTCCTCCCGATTGCTTACGTCTCTGTCGATCATAATGAAGTACAATCCTAGAGTGTCGAGCTCCCGCCGGAAGTGCCGGAAGGCGCATTTCACGGCTCCATCGAGCGTCCGTCGGGTGCTTATGAGCTCGCCGCTGTCCGCCGATCTGAGGAACAAGTACAACGTGCGGTCGGTCCCGGTGCGGAAGGACGACGAGGTGCAGGTGGTGCGCGGCACTTACAAGGGACGAGAGGGAAAGGTCGTGCAGGTTTACCGTCGGAAGTGGGTCATCCACGTCGAGCGCATCACCAGGGAGAAGGTTAACGGTTCCACCGTCAGCGTAGGCATCAACCCTTCCAAGGTAGTCATCACCAAACTCAAGCTCGACAAAGACCGAAAGGCTCTACTTGATCGCAAGGCTCGTGGTCGTGCCGCTGACAAGGCCAAGGGCAAATTCACAGCAGATGAGGTTGCTGCTGGAGGGGCTGCTTCTCTTCAGGAGATCGACTGATCTCATATATCTCAATCGGTCTTCCCTTGTACCTTACAACATTCTGGTTTTGCCTTTATCCGTTATCATTAGATTTCTTGATATCTAAAAAGACTAGAATGTTTTCTGGATTTGAGTTCTTAAAAGCTCTAAGCTTGTTTCTAACGTCTTCACTATTTCATTGCTAAGATTTTGTCGGCGTCCAAATCGGTTGAATTGCTGCAACTTTTCTTCTTCAAGTCTATTGCATTCATCTTGGCGTTGGTAAGCACCAATTCTGTTAGAAGTAATGTGATAGCCACCCACAGTTGCTTAAATCAAATCAACTTTCACAGGCATGGTTCAATACAAGATATTGAAACTATTTTGGATCATCTAAGTTAATGTGTCTGCTTAACTATTGATTTTTTTTTGGACAAGTAAAAATATGTATCATAATTTCAAGAGTACATAATAGTGTCAGATACCAAAGCTAATTCATGTCTAATAAAATATTAAATCTGAATACACTTCTAATGTCCTGTATATATGAATCTGCATACTCTTAGAAATTCTTGCACAATTTAACGGTCTCTCACCAAAGAAATTACTAGTATGTGTCTACCATATAAGGTAAATCAAACAAGATACTGTAAGATGTCTTGCTTTTGTCAATAATTCTCCATAGACCCGAAGCGTCTATCGATAGATAGGCATCCTTGATCCATGTGGATCTAGTCTCGAACCCTCCTCTAAAAGTCTGTAATAGATGGGCATCTGAAAAATAAGTATTCATGCGTCTCCATCACTTGCTTGTGGAAAGTACATTGTCGGTCCATCACATAATCTTGTCTGTCTCTACTAGGAAGATGTCTCTGCGCCTACATCCATAGCATAATTGCATGACTAGGTTGGATGTAAGGCTTCCACACTGTCTTCATCTAGGGTTTCTTAGAACTGGCTTGTCTGAAGAAGTCATATGTCTTGACTGTAATATCTTGCTTAAATCAATCTTCTATCCTTTGTGTAGCATCCATTGGCGATCCAGTAGCCAATATGATGAGATCTCGAATATATAGTAGTCATTTGATCAATGGAGAATCGGATTGCATCACCTTTCAAGTCCAGACATCCGCTCTCAAGTAAGTGTGATGCACCCACTTGATCCAAAGAGTATCTTCCTTGGCTTGTATCTACCATAGCACCTTGGCCAGAAGGGCAAGGTTCCAAGCTTGTAAGTCATAACATCCTAGTCCACTCTGCTCTTTAGGCCTATACATATTCATCCATGACATCAGTGGGTGTTTTTATGTCCACATAAAAGACCTACAAATGTTGTATATGTGATCAATGATCCCCATGGAAATAGGTAGAATTGAAAGTCAAAAGTATTCGACCCCCTAGAGGATAGACATGACCCGTTGTGCTTTGCCAGCGTAAGATAAAGTCTTCTGTGACCAAGCATTGATTCATTGGCCCAGAGAGTTAAGCAGAGGATTGTAGTCAGAAAGTTAAAGATGCACAATTGTCAGTGGAATCCCTAGGTATTTGAATGACATGACCCCCTCTTAAAAGCCTGTGATGGTAAGTAATTATCGGCGTGTCAAATCTGTAACTCCAGCCAACAAGATATTGTACTCCATCTTGTTCACTTGAAGTCCTTCCACTGCATCAAAATCTAATAAATAATCTATCAAGATACCACTGAAGCTACATCACCTCTGCTAAGAAGAAGGAGATCATCTGCATAAACAACATGTGCAAATTTGAAATGACCACACTGAGGATGATAGTTGAATTCTGCTCTTGTGGTGCACCTTTGTAGCTGTCTCCCAAAGATTTCTATGCAGACACTAA
>JBAMHZ010418296.1:0-11879 GCA_037177395.1 Alpinia galanga
TGGGTAGCACTAGGCTTGGTAGGTCAAACTTCAACAATAAGTACAAAGGGTATGATCAGGTTAGCATCTAGTTTAAGAACTCATCAGTGTGAGCATACAATACGAGTTCGACAATATATCAAATGTAAACAAATGGAACAATCAATTATGCAAACACCAAAGGGTTTTGAAGGAAGAAGTAAGCACTCCTCAACCAAAAGCAAAATTATTTTGATTCCAAAGTGAATTTTACATCTAACTTGAATCCATGCAAGAAGGGATAAAGTAATGCTCATCAATTAGGTTAAAAAAAAAACTATAACTAGTTTTATGCAAGTCTACCAGCAACCCCACTCATTACCATAAACTTGCTTCAATTCCTACTTTTTTTTCTTAGCATTGCCACTTTGAAGAACAAAATTTTTCTTTCTAAGTAATAACCAGTACAGAGAGGCTCAAAACATGTGCTAGCGATGAGCACCAAACCCACAATCTATGATCAAAAGGCTCCAATTCACACTTGGTAGAGTTAGTTCATCCTCATTCCTGCATGAACTCCCAAAAAATGAAATGTGGACGGTTTACATCTTAAATGATCGGTGCTATCACAAATATGCATCACAGTCATCATTCTAGGATCCTATCCAATCACTAAGCGAAATGATAACACCATCTAAACGTAACTAAGCATCAACCACAAGTGTAGCAATAAAATCCGATCAATCTACCATGTCAATTTAATGATAATAGTATCTACCAACAGAAAGCATTTAGATCAGACAAAGAAATATCACAGAATGATGACGTACCCAAATCCCAGACTTGCAACTTGATATTGTTGTATTGCACCGTTTCCACATTAAATCCAATCGCTGAAAAAATAGAAATGGAACAAGACAACCAACAGTTGGAATCTTCCAAACTCCAGAATGACGAGAGAGAGAGAGAGAGAGAGAGAGAGAGGAGATTCACCGACTTGGTATCGTAGAAACAACTTCGCCCATCTGAAGCCGATCTGAAACAAAGAACCAGATCAACGCCACAGATCCAAGGAACCAGTGAAGTAACAAGGGAGGGCGGAGCGTAACTCACAGAGGATGGTGGTTTTCCCGGCATTGTCGAGGCCCAGAACGAGGATCCGCGCCTCGCTGTTACCGAAGATCGAGGAGAGCATCCGGGTAAAGAGGATGCCCATCTCCTTTATCCAGGAGGTGAGCTTGAGATATGCTCGAAGCGATCTCAGATTCGAGGAGCAGAAACCCTAGTCACTGAGATCGGTTAGGAATCAAATAGAACAACCGCGAGGAGAGCATCCGGGTGAAGAGGATGCCCGTCTCCTTAATCCAGGTGATGCGCCAGAGATATACTCGAGGCGATCTCAGATCGGAGAAGTAGAAACCCTAGTCATTTAGATCGGTTAGGAATTAAATAGGGATCAGAGAAGAAGAAAAGAGGTGAACGAGGCGGAGCAAGAGAAAGATACAAAGGAGTCGAGAAGGAGCTCGCACGCAATATTCTTCTGACTTCTGACGCTAGTTTCTTCCAATCGTTTATATTGAATTAAGTAATCGATGACCGACAAAACGTCCTTAAAATACTCCGCATAATTATAAAAAAATATCTCTCTTTTTTTTTTAAAAAAAAAAAGATATATTCATGACAATTAAAGTGGCTTTAATTAAAATTGCTTCAAGTAAATTACATTGAATATTTTAACCACAACTATTAGTATTTAATTAATTTGAATCAAATTAGTAAAAAAAATTGACCACTATTAAAATAAATGTAATTATAATTATTTAATAATTTAAGTACGACCAAAATTATTTTTTAAAAAATACGAAGCTAAATAGAAGGCGTCCCTCCTAGAATATTTTTTTATTATTGACATTAAGGAAAATATTTAAAGATATTTTAATAATAATAAAATATTATAGTTTGATGAATGGGAGAGCACTTTAAATATAATTATTCTTATTTGGAAATAACAAAAATCGGAAGTATAATAATGGAGAGGCAAAGAATGACGACGCAAAAATTAAATAAAAAATAAAAAATAAAAAATAAATCACAAGCGGTGAAGTGTCCCGCGACGCCTTCATTTTGGACCACTCCCCAGTCTCCACGCCTGCACCCGCGGCGAGGTAACGACCTCTCTTTAGCGAGCGAGCTTGTAGAGAGAGAGGTATCGAGGGGAGATGCTATCCATGGAGCTCGTTCTTGTCCGTTCTCTTCCCACTCTCGCCGTGAATGCGTCGCCTTCCTTGCTCCCCCTCCAAAGCCGGCGCCTCGCTCCATTCCTCGCTCCACGGCGTCAGCGCTTGCTCGTTTTACGTGCTCCGGCTCCTGCATCACCACTTATTGCCCTAGCTCAGAACGGGGCCGTTACATCGGTGTGGATCTCTCTTTTTCTTCTCTTTTTTTCGTGAGTTCCTTTTTTTTTTTTGTGTGTGTCAACGAGGACTTAATTCTGAGCCCTGGACGGGGAAAGCCTTCGCCTTCTCTTCCATCTTTGTTCCGATTGATCTTTCGTTTCTAATATGCGCTCTTTGCATTATATTCTAATTCTTGAATTTGGGATCATATGCGAATTTTCTTCACTGTAGATGTCCACGACGGGAGCCATGGTGTACTAGAGAACAGTATTAGTATGGAAAAACTTTTGGTTTTTTACACGAATTGTTTGTTAATTGATAAATCTATGGGAAGGTTGCAAATTCGTATTCTATATTTCTTTGGTTTGCAATGCAAATTTATATACACAAGTTACCTCTCCATTCTCCAAATAAAGATGTGAAGACAATTTACATGACAATATAAAGAATTAAAGGTGAAAATGGAAAGCATCGATCAGCGCTGAAAACATGGGATTTTGCAATAGCTGAAATCCTAAAATCTATACAGCTAGTTGTTTCCATTAAGAACCATTTCTCATACTTAATTGTTAAAAAACTAATGAAAAGCTGATCATGTAGGAAGAGAGGCTAATTGAAGTAGGTTGTATTGTTTACAGTGGGAGACCAACGCATTGTGCTTTAAATGATTTGCAACTGGAAAATCAAGTACTTAAAGTGTCGTTTGGCTTGGAAAATATCAACAAGGGTAATCTTGGATCTATATATTTCTTGTGTTCTTTTATCTTAGTTTTTATAGGGTGGTTAATTACAACTTATAAGGGTTCTGTTTATGTTATATGGTACAATCAAATAGTCATTCAATTGATATGCACTTAGACTCAGTGCCCCTACCTATCTGGAATCTATTTCATCCCCGTCGCTAATGCTACTGTGAGAGTATAATGATTTCCATGTGGCTTTCTTAATTTTTAAAAAATTAGTATTGGCTACAATTAACTTGGTTCTGTAAATTGTATTTGTTGGTTAAATTTTTCTACTTTTCAAACTGTAGCAAGACAATGGGGTTTACACAGTTGGCGATTTTATGACCAAGAAGGAAGATCTTCATGTTGTAAAACCTTCTACATCAGTTGATGAAGGTAACAATTGTTAACTTTTGTTATTCTTTTTGTCATGGAAATTTTCTGAAACGACACATCAAATGAAATGAATAGCACTGGAGCTCTTAGTAGAGAATAGGGTCACCGGCTTTCCTGTGATTGATGATGACTGGAACTTGGTATGCAATTTTCTTTGCTGCATTTCTTTTGTTTTCAGTTATCAAATACTTCTTTGTGATAATCAAGCGTTTTACAGACAGCCTGTTGCCACAGAACATTTTCTTCATATCTTAACTATTTTTTCTTGATAACTATGCAAAAATTGATTCATCCTTTTTCATTTTCACCATATGACTTTTTGAAGAGAGTTGATATGTTTCAGTTGATCATAAAGAAGTTATGCTAGAACTTGAAGATTCTATCTTCTCTTTGTAGTTATATGAGGGATTTGAATATTTAACTTGTACAGTTCTCCTAGAAAAAATGACCTATGGAATAAAAATGTTGGAATAATGGAGAATAGAACAACAAATTAAAATGAGTTTATCATACCACTTTTTTTTTTTATACATATCACTTTTTTCTATAGAGGTGGATATATTTTAGTTGATCATATAGTAGTTATGCTAGAAACTGAAGGTTCTATCTTCTCTTTGAGGGTTGTTAGTTATGTATAAGGAACGCTACTTTTCTCCCTTTTATTCCTTGAGGTTCAGATATAATAAAGAGTGATATACTATATCATTTAGATGCAAATGCAATTATGTCTTTTGTTATGAATGGTTAATTTTTGACAAATTCTCTTCAAGGTCAACAGAAATGGAAATGAAGATGTAATAGATATCAGTAAAGCTGATCTAGGTGATTTGCCTTTTGTCAAAGGAAAAAAATGAGAGGGAATGGAAAAGAAGGGCAAGAATTGATGGTGCTACACTCTGTTGCAGCTGTCTGCTCTCTTCTTTCATATCCCTCTGACTTTTAGTTTATCATTATTGGGTCAAGCACATGTTGATTTTATTCCACTGTATCTCGATTCCTCTTTACTGTGTGAAAGTTCATCTTTCATTCACTATGCTTATTTGGTTTGCCTTATTTGTTTAATGATTCACTCGTCCATGTTTGCCCACGAATTCTTTAATCATACAGTGCCTCTTTCTCCCTTTGTTTTGCAGGTTGGTGTGGTTTCAGATTATGATTTGTTAGCTCTGGATTCTATTTCAGGTTTTGTTAATTATTTTTCATTGTCAAAACTGAATGTATTGTGTATGCAATCCTACCAAACTAAAATGCATAATCTGTCTTTTTAGAGTACTAAGAGTTTTAGGAATCACACTATCATTTTTCTTATTTGTTATAAAAGTCATCTGTCGTGAAAAAAATCTAGGTGTAATTTTCTATAACTTAGAGCACCTAGTGGGATAAGACTTAGTTGTTGTTGTTGTTAGAGCACTATGGATACGTATCATGTTAGGAGAATGTCATGCACTTATCTGCTTAAGGCATCTTGAAACCATTATTTCTCAAATATAATTATTTTCTTTTGCAACAAGAGCAACCATTTAGATTTCAATTTATACTTCTGTCTTAGACAATGCACTATCTAAAAGTTCCTATTCATCCCAGGTGGTGGACAAACTGATACAAGCATGTTTCCTGAGGTTGATAGTTCATGGAAAGTGAGTCATATTTGTTTTCTTTGTTTACTTGTAGTACATATTATTTCTCTGCTCAATATTTTTTTTCTAGTACAAATTTGTTTGTTTGAGATATTTTTTTAGTTCAAATTTTGAAAGAAGGTGAATTGTTGTTTCACTAAGCAGTAAGCAACATGGTCTCTTTTTTATGGCTCAAACTCTATAGTCTAAGATTGTTAACTGTTTACCAATACTCTCCATGGTAGTGGGATTAGACTTTCAATAAATCATATATTTTGAATTAAGGATCATAATGTGCCATCCTGTTAATATGTTAGTCCATAATTATAGTATGACATTAGTTAAAATAATATATCATATTAAATCTAACACATACTTAATCTCTAACAGTCAAGTCCATTAGGGGAATTTTCTTCATAATATATGGCGGTGCGATAAAATTGTTCTTTTTTGTTTCAAGAAATCTTGCAAGAAAATAAATGCACCCAATAAGGCAAGGGCTCATACTTGGAACTGCAAAATCCCTATTGTTGCTAGATTATATTTGCCTCTTAACGTAGTTATCAAAGCAACAAATATCTGTATTGTTTATTGGCTATGATGTGACATTAGACCTGTTAGTACTAGTTCCTCGTGGATCAGGGTAGATTACTAATGGGACCATTTTTATCCTGTAATGTGCATTCTTTTTTATATCGCAGTAGTGAAAGTGAAACATGCAGGAAGAAACATTTTTGTAAAATTTATTGTTTACCCATACAATGTCAAATTCTCGTGGATGATACATTGAGATATATGACCCAAAAAAGATACTATTTTGTTTCTTTCGGAGTAACTGGACGTCTATGCAGACTGAATTATGTGTCAGTATGCTGGAAGTCACATTCTTATACTGTTGCAGGCATTCAATGAAATCCAAAGGCTGCTACGTAAGACAAATGGTAAAGTTATTGGTGAGGTGATGACTTCTGCCCCTCATGTGGTTCGTGAAATTACCAATCTTGAAGATGCTGCAAGGTTCTACATAGTGTATCCAATCTTAATGTTTCAGCAAGACTGTTGAGCTGCTAAACAAATTGCCATTGTTAATTGCAGGCTGCTACTGGAGACAAAACACCGCAGATTTCCAGTCGTTGATAGCGCTGGTAAATTGGTATGTAGTGTTCCAGTTATTAAAAATCGCGTTTTTTTATAGTTCTTGCTATTGAGGTTTACCACATGTCCATTGAAGGTAGGTGTTATCACGAGGGGAAACGTGGTTGGAGCAGCACTCCAGATAAAGCATGCAAAGACGATAAATTCTTGATTCCCGGATGGGAAGCACATTATTAAAGAAGCCAGTGCGGATTATGGGATCGCACTGCTGCTGCTGCTGCTGCTGCTGATGTCTGATTATTGAGTCTAGGCTTTTGATGCATATTTATGTTTTAGATATCTTAAATCAGGATACATCAAATTAGGTTTTGTTGGTCATGTGAAGCCTCAGTGATTGCCCGCTATATTTTTCTCAAAAGAACTGGAAACGTGGTCTTTGTTGGCCCCTGGGATGGAGGGATTTTTTTTTTTTTTTTGCTATTTATTAATAATCCCAGATCTCCAATGTCATACCTCGAAAAACTGGATCTAGAATGTTATCTAAATTAATCATGCGTTTTTGTTTGAATTTAATTGTTTGATGTGGCAATACGGTATAGAATCGAGTTCGATGAAGGGTTAACTTTGAAGATTGCTGAACTAACTGATATCTGGAATAAAAAGGCAAATAAATAAACGAAAAACGTTTGAACAAGACCTATCTGATCATAACATCAAAATAAAATAAACCTTTTTAAATAAGATGAGAAAATATATTTTTGAGATTAACTTGACAATAATATCGAACAAAATAGTTGTACATAATTTATTCAATATATTGGAACTATTTTCTACATAATTTTGAGGTTAAAATTGGAGCTATTTTCTACATGAGCAAACCTTGTTCGAATTTCTTCTAAGCAATGAGTGAGAGACGTGTTTGAGCTTTTTTTTTTTAATCAAAATGGAAAAATATAAGTTAACCTGTTTTTTTTAATCAAAATATAAATAAACCTGAAATTGCATGCTACACGAAACAATAACAAGAAATAAATAAAAAAAAACAAAAATACCCCTAGTAACTAACTCAGATGGTCAGCACAGCCATTGATCAGTATAGCCATGTTAAAATTTAAAAAGAACAAAAAATTAATTCCTAAAATTTATCATCAGACTACTGATGACTCTACATTTCTACACTAACCATTTAGTATCTAATTTATTCTCTCCATATGTAAAAACAGCTGGAGAGCCACTAATGTGACGATTTTAATTTTTTTATTATTAATAAATGACAGTGCATCACGACAATATAAACCCTCCAATAAGTCCAATAAGTGTAGGGTGTCCGTCATCTACCAAATCAAGATGATTAAATAGCCTAAATTAGCAAATAAAAAAAGAAAATGCATTACTGAAACCTTATCAGCAAATTCTTTGAAAGCAATTCTGAGTACCAATTTTACATGACTTAAAATAAATCATCAGATGGAATTTGTGAATATGTACATAAGCTCTGACCAATCATCAAAATAAACTGAACAAATCAAATCGTCTTCTGAAGGAGGTGCTCTTTCAACGTATGAATTCATTGCATCGACTAAGAACCTCATGGTTTGAATGCAGATGAATCAGTATTCTCCAGATATGCCCAAAATGGTTTTGCTGGGGAACGAGCGAAAGCCTTCACCGATAGCGGACTATCTTTGCTCTGCATATAGAGAAAACAATGTTCTAGTTGATAAATTTATCGATCAAGCAGGCACAAGTTAATTTTGAATTTTCAACTAAGGCCACTAAGGAACTTAAATCATTAGAAATCATCTGTGAATCAACTAATGAAGAGCTTACCAATAGGCATGTTCCAGCCTCAGCATTGCAAACAGGATATTCTAGAGGGCAGCAGCTGTAGTGATCGTCACAGCAGGTGGCAGCCTCGAGAGGGCAGCATCCCCAGGCAAAGCAGTACTTGCCGTATTCATAGACGCAGCAGCAGGTGGTGCTGGCTGGGCAGGAGAAATATTTATCACAAACGGTAGGAGGGTTCAGGGGCGATGGAAGAGATGGAGCAGGTTTGGGAGGGTTCCCTCCTGTCTTTGTGGGATAAGATGCTTCCATTGCGATACCACACTTGCCAGAAGAAGTGTTGACGTTTCGTTCCATCCTTATGTAACCATTCTCTCCCCAGTCACTTCCCCATGAGTTCCTAACTATCCAATAGTCCTGGCCATTTTCAGTGCCATAGCCTACGACTGCAACACCATGGTCCAGCTGAGTTCCACACCTTCCAGTGAATACTCCCTGGAAAAAAAAAATAGAATGTCAATTGTAAGATCATGCACTTTAATGCTCGCATTTGATTCTCTTGTATGGTAGGTTTCTTGATTTAAGAACACTAAAGAAGCCAATTCATTGAGTCAGTCAAGTTCAATCTAATGATGATTTATTAATATACTATAACTGGATACACAAGTCTTTGGAATAGTAATCTACGATCCAATTGTTGATGGAAAGCACACACTGTAACTTTTAGTAATGAAAACAATAATCAAATATAGTTCATTTACTTTCTCACAACCATTGTCGATATACAGTTCTTATAATCTTTTTCTTCCTGTGGTTCGATATAAAAAGGACTTCTAGTTTAGTTATAGATTCCATTTATTTATTTAGTCTTCTATAGAACACACTTGAGCTCCACCTTCACTTGTATATTAAAATTTATGCTACAAATGAAACAAAATCTGATGCCCCCCAAAAGTAGTTAGCACCAGTTAATATCGAAAGTTAAATCCATTAAATTTAACAAGCTACAAAATTTACCACATACCGAATGGTAGAGTTGGAACTCCCTGCCACCTGCCTCAATAGCAACACTAACTGGCTGGTGTGCAACAGCCTTCTGTAAGGCTTTCTCATTGTTCTCTGGAACATCTTCATACCCATCAATAGACACAAACTTGGCATTCTTCTGCAAGATCATAAGCATAGCGAGTAAAGCCACCACAAGCACATTACCTATAGTTTGAAAGCATAAAAGTCACATTGAATGTAACCAAGATTTGTACCCTGTACTGGTCACAGGTGCCATCACGAGCTGTATAGGGGTAATCCTCCTCGCTATCAATGCCTCCGTTTTGGATGATGAATTCAAAGGCATAGTCCATAAGGCCTCCATTGCAGCCCTGGTTATAGCTGGTGTCACACTCCACCAGCTCCTGCTCCGACAAGGTCTGAAGCTCCCCTGTCACTATCTGGTTTATGCCTTCCACAGCAGCAACGGTCGAGAATGCCCAGCAGCTCCCTTCAATGCAATAAAAAATGTCATATAGCCATGAACGTCAATTTGTAGATCATGTTTATAGATTGTGAATTGTGAACCAAGAAAATAAAGAAACTACTTTGGCACATTAACTGCTGTTTTAGGTAGATTGTGAAAACATGATCTCTAAAGCAACTATTGAAGCTTTATTTCCTATTCTCCTTTTTCAAATCGTAGTCATTTGGAGAAGGTTGCCTGCCTTAATATCTTATATATGTAGAAGTAAATGTTGTTTCTATTCCGAATTGTCAACTACGGATCATGTTGACTGCATAAATATTATGTGGCTGCACACATTATTGTTGATTCTTCTTATGCCACTGTTATCAAATTCAATCAACTACAATCAATTGGACACAACAAAACCATAGGGCCAAAAGATCATTGTTGTTTCTGGTATTGTCAATGCTTCATAGTATTTCAAATTAACATTTAGAGAAAAAAAACTACTGTGGCAAATCAAATTATGATTTGAGGTTGACAGTTTAAAAATTCTTGAAATCAAATATTGAAATCAAGAAATCACAATCTATGATCAAACAAGACTCTGCTGACGTAATTGGTCCCAATTGACCTCCACAAATAGATTAGTTATGATATGAAATTTCCCCATTACTTAATTAATTTATATTGATTTTTAACGAAAGCAATCGTTATATGACAAAGACAGAGCACAAAATACGGGAATAAATCCGACATCAGCGAGGGCTAAAATCATCAGCGTTGGTCTGAATATAACGGAACAGCGCAAAACAAAAAGGGGGAAAAGGGCAGATCGCGATATTTACCAATCACGATCTTTTTTTCCTGGGCCTCAAGCAACCAAGGGTAAGAAAAAAAAACAACAGAGAAAGAGACGGATGCTTACCGCAGTGACCCTGGTCCTTGACGTCGGCGACAGCGCCCTTGGCCCTCCAATCGATGGACTCTGGCAACTCCTCGCCGTCGCTGTACCTGTAGCGCCTTCCAGCTACCCGGTTGCGTCCTCCACCACGGGGCCTGGTGCCAAGGAAGGCGGAACGGTACTCTTCGTTGGTGAGGTCGGAGAAGCGATTGAGGCCGAGCCGGAAGCCGCTGTGTCCCGCGGCAGCCGCGGCGTTGTGCGCGTCAATAAATCGGAGATTGTCCTTGAAGATCTCGAACCGGTGTTCCTCCTCCTTCTCGAGAGCACTGTTGACGCGGCGGTGCTTGGCGCGCCAGCCGTCGTACAACATGCGTATCTCCTCGTCGGTGCGCTCCAGGCCCCTGACGCCGTGCTCCGCGTTGTAGGAGATGATGGACATGTCCTCGGAGACGGCGGCAGCGAGGCAGGAAAGGAGGAATAGGAGGAAGAGCCTGGTGGCCATGGTGGAGGAAGGGGAAGGGGAAGCAGAAACCGCAAATAGGGATTTTGATGGCTAAGCAGGGTGAAAGGTGGGAGTTTTATAGGTGCGGAGGGTGGTGATGGCCATTAAAAAAAGGATTAAAAATAGGAGGTGATGCTCTGTAATTGGACTTCGTCTTCGGTCGACTGTCTTTTGTGAAATAATTTTTTTTTTGAAACAAAAATTATCCTTTACATTCTAAAAAAATATTGTTTATAAATAAAATTTATATCGTGAATCTTTCTCTTCTATTCTTTATAGTTTCTAGTGTTCTTGATTGGTCACAAAGTACTCTTCGTAATTTATCTTTTTTATATTGACTATGAGATTAGTTGGCGGAAGCACTGAGGATGAGTAAATTATCTTTTACACAATAATTTCCTATTTACTAAACTGCATCAAAATCCAAAGCTCATTAGTTGATACTGACGTGAACTATTTAGGCCCCAAAAGCTAGCCGAATCAGAGGTTGACTGGATTAGGTCATCGAAGTCCGGGTCTTAGAGTAGTTGTCTCGGCAAGAGACTCTTTATTATGTCTCGGCAAAAAATATTTATCTGTGTCTCGGCAGGAAACCCTTTATTATGTCTCGGCAAAAGACCTTTATCTGTGTCTCGATAGGAGACTTTTTATTATATCTTAGCAAGAGATCTTCATCTATATCTCAGCAGAAAACCTTATCTTTATCTGTCTCAGTAGGAGACGTCCTTCATTATGTCTCAGCAAGAGACATTTATTTATGTCTCGGTAGGAGACCATTATTCATGTCTTAGCAGGAGACCATTATCTATGTCTCGGTAGAAGACCATTATCTGTCTTGACAAGAGATATCTTATTTAATCAGGTTACTCTAGAAGAACATTATATATATATATATATATATATAAGTGATTTCCTGGCCGCCTTTGTAACGCCCGCCAATTCTTAAACTGCTTTAAGATGTTTAAGTTATAGGTGTTATATGTTTAAGCGTATAAGATTTGCCTAATGGGGTTGTAGATAATCTAAGAGACCCCAAGCATTAGTAT
>JBAMHZ010418307.1:0-11879 GCA_037177395.1 Alpinia galanga
CATACCAATAGACTTAAGTTTGGTTCAAAACCAAACCAAGTTGGTTCAAACCAAATTGCTTGGTTTAAGAACCAAATTTCTTTTAATTAAAACCAAACTAATTTAGTTTTTAATTAAATTGAAGAGGGTTCAACCCGTCTTCATAAGACTTAACCCATCTGTGCTTTTGTTTCATCAAATATCATTCCATATTTGCCCCTCATCTAGTCTAACCAAACATAGTCTCTCTCCTTTTGAGAATCCAAGTTTTAAACTCGTAATTATGTCTCTCTAATTAACTCGTAGTGCATGTGACCTTATAAGTTCTTAGTTATTTTGACCATCCATAATTAACCATTAATTATGGATCGATTATTAGTGACACCTAGTAATACATCATAATCTCCAATTGATCAAAAAATCACAATTGATTCTAGAACCACTTCTGAACCTTTTAGTAGCTATAGTAAGTTGTGCTTCGTTCCTTTCATTCATCTTATACCTACTTAGTTCAGGACATGGTCTATGTGTCAGTCCCCACTAGGCTAAGTATGTCACATCTAACCTAAATTATACTTCTTCGTCCTACAGATTTAAGTTACTCTAACATGTGTCCAAGAGCACCATACTCTTAACATATATTGTTTTGGCTAAAGAATTTGAGTAACAATCTTGACGAGTGGCCATAGGGTATATATCTCCTCACAAGGCGCGATGAATCCTCTATGTGTTAATCAATCACCTTTGGGCACTTTGACTTATACTCAATCATCCCATACCCACACCTCCACAGTGATGTATCGATTAAGATGTCAAAGTATAAGTCTCTATGACCAAGGTGACTTGAATACCTCAAGTCAAAGGAAACTCACACTCAAGTTGTACTAAGATCTTCATTGACATATTCATATATATAGAGAACCATATGAAGTTTTACAGCAGGTTATTCTAATGAACTAGTTACCATAACTAGCATTCACGTTCAACTCTTGATATCCTAATGTCTCCAGCCAGTAAGGAATAGTTATTTGGATAAACAAAAAGTATAATATGTGCTAGTCTCACAGAATCGATGATGTCATAATTTATCAATTCATCGACTAGAAAGTATTCTAATACATTCATAATTACACATATAGAAATGCTCACTAGTTGTGATTCAATCATAAGTTCTCTCATACTATGAATTGTACTATGAACATTTAATAAATGAGTTTAAGATCCAATCAAATACATAATGAATGTACATAAAATAAATAGTATATTTCATAAGACGATTGCCTTAAGACACCTCTCAAACATAACATCAATGATGAGGATTAGAAATATAATTAAATATGTTAAGAAATCCTCATTTAGATTAAATAAGTTCAAAGAATGTGTAGAAATTAAAAATATTACAAGTAAAAAAAATTCATTATATTTAGATGTACCAACCAAATGGAATTCAACTTTTTGATGTTAAATGTAACTCAAAAATTTCAAAAAGTTTTTGATAGACTTCATGAATAAAATTTATGTTCTAAATTAGATCTTTAATATACATATTGACATATTATTGTAATGATAATAGAGAGATGATACTTAGATCAGATGGTAAACTTATAACAGAATTGAAAACTTTTGATGGGAAGCCAAGTGTAGATTAGAATAGTATTAGATTTTTACATCTTTATTGCAAGTTTTTTATGAGCTAACATTAAAAGTTTCACGATCTTTATATGTCACTTTCAATATTTTTATATATGAAATTAGATCTATTCATACTATATTGAAGGAGTGATAAGAAAGTGATGATCTTGATGTATATTTAATGAGGATTATAATAAAAAAATAAATTTGATAAGTATTGGAGAGATCTTAAGAAGATGAATAACTTACTTTATATTGTAGTAGTACTTGATCCAAGACATAAATTGAATTTAATAAAATTTATGTTCATTGAATTATATGGAGATAAAAAGTGTGCAAGAGTACAAAAGATTATAAATGATACTTTATTTACTTTATACAAGAATTATAATGAGAAAATGGAGCATCAAAGTAGTAACTCAAAAATTTCATCCACTAAAGATATAAATTTTTTATGATGACAATATGTCAAAATTAGATAAGTATCTAAATGAAATAGTTGAGGAGTATTGTGATATTTTTGATATTTTAGAATGGTGAAAGTAAAATTATTATATATTTCCTATACTTGCCAAAAATTACTTTTGATTGTTAATCATTTTAATATCAAGAGTTGCTTCGGAATTCATTTTCAATACTGGTGGTTGGATACTTAATTGTTTCAGGAGTGTATTGACTCCTAAGGTGGTAAAAAGTATTATTTATTTTCAAGATTGGTTTCGGTTAAGTTGAGAGTCAATCAACATCGAAGAAATTTTAAAAGACGTAGAAAACTTAAAAATAATAAGTTTTTTAAAGAAAAATATAGTTAGATTTTTATTTATAATTAAAAACTTATAAAATATTAATTTATTTGACTTGTATGTTATTATTTTTGTCAGAATTTTCAAAAATAATAATAAATTTATCTTCTTCGACAATACTAATGCATAGATAAATTGCATAACAATCAAAATTAATAGTATATTTTAAATATTTTATTTTATTTTTGTAAAAGTGCATTAACTTATCTTATTCAAGGGATAAATAACAAATTGTTACTTCTTGTCATTAGGGATAAGTACAAGCCCAAGGTCTCAACTCTCAAGATTTAATGACAAAACAAAACTTATATACAATGCAATGTACTTTTTTTCTTCTTTAGTCTTTAAAATCACAATGTGGTTTATGTGGAAGTGAAATTATATTTATCATCTTTGTATTGAGGTAAAACTTGTCATTCTTAATTTTGTACTACAAGTTGTAGTATTCTCTGAGTTGTTGTTTTGTTGAAACATAAAAATACCATTTGATTTGAATGATTGTATAATTGATTGACAAACTAAAATTTGATATGTGTTTAATTTTATGAGATGCAATGTATTTAATTCAGTTAATATTGAGATGTGATCTTGAATACTATATTAATGGTGGAACGTTAAAAATATGATTTAATTTGAGATAATTAATATGAGTTAATTTTGTAATTGTAAATGCAAAAAAAAATTAATTTTGTAAATATAAGAGAGATATTTTATTTTATTTTTGTCAATTTAAGAAACCATGTCATGAACAAAAGTTCCTAAATATGGAATACTCAAATTATGTATTTAATTTTTCTCCCCAAAGACTTCTTGACAGAGAAATCGAAAAGAAAATTGAGCAGTGACTCCTCAACTTGACTGTTCAATTGAAATCGAATAGAAAACTAATTAATCGACATCTCGATTCAGCTACTCAATCGAAAAATCGAATAAAAATATGAATAGTCGACTGTTCAACTCATTTGTTCAACTAAAAAATTGAAAGAAAATGTATCACTGGATTGTTTAAATCGACTGTTTGACTTAAAATTGGATAGAAAATAAGTTAGTCGATTGTTAAACTTGACTTCTCAACTTAAAACCAAATAGAGAGTGTTGATTGATAAATCTAACAAAATATTTAATACTAGATTATTGGATTTGACTGTTCATCGTCAGTTGAGTGATAATGAAAAAAAATAGTTATTTAATTTTTAATCTTATTAATTGATTTTTTATGGGTTCAATTTGTTTGGTTTTCATAGGAAAGTTCAGTTGGTTCAATTAGTTCAAAAAAAGTCCAGTTTATTCGGTTATAGTTTAATCGATTGCTCACTCTTATCCATAATGATCTAAACTTTTTGCACTTAGTCCTCTAATTAGTTGCACAATGCAATCGTAATAATACTATTTGGAAGACCTAAATTAGTTTGTTGATTGAGCAAAATTTAAAAGAGGACAGAAAAAAAAGAGAAGAAAATTCATCTTTTAAATCTGAATGGTTATGAATATTATTTTATGTCACCTAGTTTAATTGATTTTTTTCCTATAACATATATGTGGAGTTTGGATTATTTTCTTGGACAATTCATGATATATATTTTTTTCATTATAGGGTAAGCACCATTATACATTAGAGTAGTCTAATTTATCATCTAATTAATAATTAAGAAATAAATAGAAGAATGACACTAAATTATAACAATTCAAACTAAATAAAATTGTAACAATTATATTTAAATTTAGCAAACAGATTAACATTTTAAATTAAAGCAATAAATTATAATAAATATATTAACAATTACAATAAAATTAGATCATTAGAAAATTAACAGACAAAAGGAGCCTAGTATATCAAGAGCGGATTGTCAAAATGAGAGAAGCCATAGTGGAGTGAGGAGAGGGGTGGCATCAGAGCGAAGACAATTATGCATAAGATGACTTAAGAGAGGGTTGTTATGGTTGAGGTAGCTAGAGAAAGTGGTTGCGCAATGTAGAGAGGACAATCAAAGAGAACATTAGCAATAAAAGTGTTGAAAAATTGGCCGATTGAGTAAGGGAAAGGACAGACAAAGAGAGAGAGGGTAGAGGTTGGTGGCTAAAGAAAGGGCAGCTAGCGACTAAAGACAGAGCAACGACTTGATTGAGAGAGAGCAACAAAGAGGGAAATGGAGGAGAGGTTTAACCCCTATGGTTACTGTGTCTTATAACTCGATCTACAACAATGCATGGATCAAGTGCAAAGCAGCACTCTGATGCTAAATTTACCAATCCAAAACCATTGCCTTCTATGGCAACAACTTAAATTGTCTTTTTTGTGACAATTCTCACATGTATCTGCTACAATTGCCTCAGACATTGCGAGGCAAGTTGCAATGAGCATAGACATTAATTGTCATACTATTCCATCATAAATATCCTATAATTTTATAGCAGAGCAGTGGCCTTCTAAGAGACTGGAAAGGGCTGTTGTTAGTATAGATCGGATAACTAAACCTATAAGGATGTTATAGTTGTTGTTCTACCATCAAGTAGCTCAGATCATCCACCAAAAATCTGCACTCAAAAAGAGGAATCACGAAGAATTTGCACGGAGCAGTTTGCAACAGTATTAGCAATCTGCAAGTTATAACTAGTCGAGTCGAATAATTAAGAAGATTTATCAAATTTTCAGAAAAAATTTGTTCAATGGCAAAATTGTAGTGTACATAAGGCACTGATGCACACAGTGTTGTTGTGTATATTTGAAGACGCCTATTTAATTGATATATTTTTCTCACAAAAATACATTTTTTCTTCTTCTTTCTTTCTAAAGTAAATATCCATCAGTCAAGAAGACAAATCAGGGAAATTAATTAAGAATGAAGAAGTGAGTTGGATTGGAGATTCAGAAGTGACTAATTAAGCGAAAGGTCATTGCACTATATCAAATCTAGTGGAGATCTACTGGGTGGTTATTCATTCTATAATTAAGGAATAGTTTTGCAATCTATATATAATCAGGTGAAAATTATATGACCGTCAAAGATCTTTATTATTAAATAGCTAGCCTCAGCTGGTTTGGCCATCACCTTAAACATCTCAGTTGACTTATTATCTTAATTATTATTATTATTTTAAAAGCATGAGCTTTTGTCGGCTGAAATTTCTTCCAACGAGAAGCTCCCCTCAGCCTCAGCTCGATTATGGAACCTAACAAAACAAAACTATTAACTAACAAAATTATTTTCCAAACTACTTACAACTCTACATGCCTTAATTGAAATTTTAATTTTCACAATATCAAAAATTGGATTTATTTTTCTTCTTTTATTTCTGTCTCATTTTTTTCTAGGGAGGGGATGTAAAAGTCCAGTTTCATAAGAATAATAATTAATTTTGACATACGTAATTTTCCAAAGATATAATAGAAATAGAGAATCAAAACGGAATATGTTTTAATTAATAGAATTTTGGAATTCCTACCACTTGAATTTCAAAATTACAATGCTCAAAATCACATATTATCTCAAAATTAAAGGAACAAATGATTTAAAATCATATAGAGGATGCTTGACCAATTTAACACAACATATGTTTTTAAAATAGTAAATATATTTATCAAATGTTACTAAATAATTCCTGAAGCGTTTGAAGACGTTGGAAATGTGATATCATTTTGAAAAGTCACTTTTTGCAATCCTAAGATCTTATATGAGATTTACATAAATCTTTTATGTATATCCTCGTATATAATTTTGAAGAGATATTTATAGGTACAAGATGACTCTTAAATTCACCCTCACATTAATCCCTCTTTTTTTTTTTTTTTCAACTAAAGACAACCATGCATTAATGATTCGATAAATAAAAAATCTTTATCTCTCCATCAGCTAGCTTAATGGTTAGGAGGCAAAGAATAGTGACCATGTTAGGCTACTACTAGGAGCTAGGCCTCGTTAGTAAGGAATTTGTATATTGTCACAACTGCAATCACTATTACAATAGAAAGGCATGACGTTTATATAGTTTCTTAAACATCTTCAAATATATTTATAGAGAACTTTCTTCAAATGAAATGATAAATTTTAGAATACTGGACTGTTGGATCATCCGCTGTGAGCACTTTTAATTTATTCTAATAGTTGCTGAAAAACTTTTATTGAGTTGGAGCAATTGCTCTCAAAATTAATCGGATAGAAGACTTGAATATTTGATTGTAACTAAAAAAAGTTACATCATTTGTCCTCATGAATAGTAATAAATATTGTATCGAGATGATTTTTCATATAATTAACATTTAAAAATCATGTCAGACATATTATACATTTGCAGTGCTCGAATTACTAATAATACTTGATCATTTGATAGGATTCATCTAAGTTTTTAAAATTTATCCTGATGATCAATAAAAAATTTCTATAAAATCGAATCGATCACCTTCGAGATTAATTGAATTGCAAAATTTAAATATATGAACTATTAATCAATAAATAAATATTCTATCATTTCAACCTATTTACATACCAATCCAAGTGAAAAGAGGGCCTCTAGTATCGACCACATTCGTTAACGATTAAACCTCTCAAGACAACATACTTCCCAGACCATAATTTATCCCTCCCCTTCTTTTTATGGTAGTTAGCAATCTCATCGTAAATAAAATCATCATGAGATAAACCACTTGATGATTAAAAATATCATGATGATTAAAAAGTAATAATCCTAGATATTTATTTTATTTATTAAAAAGTAAAAATATCATGATGATTAAAAAGTATAAATAAAATAAATATCATGAGATAGACTTGATGATTAAAAAGTTCATCCTAGATATTTATTTTATTTATTAACTTTTAATTTTTCTTTTAAAAGTAATAAAAATTCAAGTAAATGTTGCATAGCTTCTTGTTTCATTATTTGATTTATTTATTTTTTTGAATCCATTCATTTTATATTAAAATATGCTATATTTTTTTTAAAAAATTAAATACAATGGTATTGCAATTATTGCTCCAACTTTGTGTCAACGACTCTTTTCTGTTCACTATTCAAAAATTGATACGTTCATTGGTTAATCATTAATCCTATAACATACATTAAATGAAAGACCTCATTTCATTCTATCCAATCTTTAGTCAGCTGGTATTTTAATTTTAATTTTTTTAAACCTTAAAATTCAAGTATAAAAAAACTCCATACTTTCTTATATATCTGTATAAATTGATCCTAATTTTAATATCATTAAGATGCTATCCTTATTTAATATTTAATTAATTTTAATATATCAAAATTTTCAATGCCTAAGAATTTCTCACTTAGCGGGGCATCTCAAGCCTTGACAAGGCGAAAAAAATAGGCCTTTAATATTGTTTTTTTTTTAAAAAAATTTCACCCTTTTTTATTCGAATTTGGGATCAATATTAGTGAATTTAAAAAAAATTAAAAAAATTAAAATATTAATTTTTAAAAAATAAATTTTTATATAAAATTTAATTTTGTGACTTTTTGAGATGCAAAATTATTAATTAAATTTTTATATTCAAATTTTGATAATAATTTTTTTCAATTAATAAAATTACTAAATTATTTAATCTTCCTTCGAACGTAGTTGAACGTAAATAAGATTTTATTAATTTTAATTTTAAAAAACTTCTTTCTGTTGAAACTACACTAATTGGTATGGTCAACTATCCATGCATTAGGAAAAAAAAATATTTTTTTAAATATAAAATTTAATATCTCAAGTGACATTTTTAATTCTATATTTATTATTTCTTTTAAGACTTTCAATTCTAAAAATAAATTTAAATCATCAATATCAGATAACTTATGTGTTATAAAGTTTTCAAGATTTATTTTTTTAAAAAAAATCATCATTAAGAAATTTTAATTTTTCTACGTCATATAAAAAATTAAATTTATCTTTGTATATTTTAAATTGTTCAAATCTACTTTGAAGTGAAGAAATAGCATGATCAATAATATAATTAAAGTAATTAATTTTAAAAGATTCTTTAGGTGAAAGTTTTACCTCATTAGTTTCATTTTCATTAAATCGATTGTTTATTCTAATTACATATTTTTCACAAAATTTTAGTTCTATATTCATTTCATTTGTAATTTTTTTTTTGGCAAAAATCACAACATATATAAATCTATTTTCTTTATAATCATTAAAAAAAGAAACAAGAACTTTTAACTAATCTAATACAGTAACAATGTTCATATCTTTATATTGTAAAAATTTACTAACAGTATTAACTATGAATAATACATCATACCAAATAACCATACCTAATAAAAATTTAAAATTTTCAATTTCATATGTTGCTAAAAAAATTGCTTCACTTTTTATTTTAGGATCATCACTAGTTTTTGCAAGTTAATATAAAACTTTTCTTATTTGTGGAGCTTAATATTTTATTGCTTTAATACTTTCAAGATGACTTTCCCAACTCATTTGTGATAATAATTTTACGGTTAAATTAGAAATACGGTTTTGCAATTTTTTTAATCTTTTTATAGAAGAAGAAAATAATGAGTAAATACGTTGTATTATACCAAAAAATATTATAACACTAGGATAAGAATCAGTCATGTCACATAATACTATATTAAGATTATGACAACTACATGGTGTATAAAAAGCTTTAGAATTTATATCTAATAATTTCTTTTGTATGTTTTATTATTACCTTTCATATTATATACTTGTTCACTTATGTCATTTATATGAAGTTCACATTTCTTTTTTATATTAGTAAGTATATAAAAAAGATGATGTAGCATCCACTTTTAAAAGTTTTATAAAATATTTTTTTATTTTAATTGTACTTGTTGAAATATTTACACATTTTAATATAAGAGATTTTTTTTTTGATGATTTATATCTTGGATAGATATATTTTAATGGTTAATGAGTATAATTGAAAAGTATTTTGTTCTTTTATTTTTTTAATTATAATATTTTTTATTTCTATTTCCAACATATTTATTAACTATTATGACCAGATAATGATTATAAATTTATAATTTTGAATATATTTAAGATATTCTTGTATTATAGATCAAATTGGATAATCATTTCAATTAAACATAAATATTTTTCATTAATATCTTGATAAATCTTCTTATTTGTACCACAAAATGACAAATTATCTTTTGTAAGATTTTTAACTATAACAATAATTCTTATTAATATATTTTTCCAACGCTTTTTTTTCTTATTTATATTTTCTTATAAATTTTGATTAATGATTTTATTTTTAAGTAATCTCATTTTAGCATCAAATTAAAAATTCATATTCATAATATGTTCACTACTTGTTTTATGACTCTTAAGCTTAGCACTAATTTTTTTTTTCAATCTCGACATCATTAATTCATTTGCTAATTAAATTATAATTATTTTTAACTAAATAACTTACAACCAAAGTAAAATACTTTATCTAAATCTTTTGAATACACTAATCATCTCTTATCTTGTTTTTCTCTAGTTAGTAATTTTTGAATATAATAAACTGTAAAAAAAAATGAATAGAAGTTTTATCATTTGGAAAACATAAATTAGTTTCTCTAATTGAACTTTTTCAACTAATAAATATATTAAATTTGTATTTATGTTTTTCCATTATATTGGATTATATATATTTTGAAAAATAGTTTCATCAATATTATTAAATTATTTATCTTTCTAAACTATTAATTTATCTTCTTTAAAATTATTATTTCTTCTTCATTAATATTAATATTTGACGAATTAAATTTCTTAATAGATTTCTTTTTTTCCTAATAAAGTATTATCTTATAATAAAAATTTAATTATTTTTTCTTTTAAATTTTCAATTGATTTTTCTAAGTTTTACTTTTTAATATTAGTAACAAGTCCATCAATTGCACCTTTTTAAAATGGAATAAATTCTTCTATTTTTCCTTTTTCATACATTTTGTATATCTAAAATTGTATTTTTCTAAACACTTTCAATTTGATGATACTTTAAATTTTGACACTAATACTACTCTAGAATTAATGCAAACTCATTTAAATAAATAAAAATCAATGAGTTTACCTTTTAGTTTGGAGCCTGAGGGTTAAAATTGTAAAATATGTAGGTTGGATATCAAAGATTAAACAAATATGAAAGATGAGTGAATTGTTAAGATGTGCTGGAGGAGAGGTGAATAATATGTATTTGAGTTCTTAAATTTTTCTTGTCTTTTCGACAATGTTAGTATGCAATGATATAAAGTAAAAGAACAAAAGAAAGACATAGTTTTTAAGTGGTTTGATAACCCTAAGGGTTCATAGTCTACGGCTATACCTCGAATGGTAGCAATATTATTTTTCTCCTTTCCGAACATTTTTTAGTGATGAAGAAACCTCTTTTCGATTATGATTACAAATGACAATCAAATAAAGAATGATTAGGAGAAATAATAAACTTAAATATAAGAACACTTGATCACTCTGGAGATTCTGAATGCGTAGTATTCATCCTAGAATCGTCTTGATCACTTGAGGAAAGCTAATTAAAGAGCACAGAGCATAAAGATATGAGCAGATTGAATTGTTGATTTTGTGCTCGCCCTTATTTTTATGAGCATCTAATCAAGCGCTGACATGGCACCTTTTGGGTGCCTAAAACTTGGACAACCTTGGTTCTGGGCACCTGGATCTAAATCAAGGCATCCAAAACTATTCAACTCAACCAGAATAGCTCTGGTTTCCTATTTTGACCTAATACATACATCAAAGGCTAGTCCACACATATAATATATCTAGTATAGGGTCTTCTAAACCAACTAAGCTTACCTGGTACTGAGCCTATCCTGACTTATTGGGACTTCTCGCTTGCTTGGAGTTTATTTCTCCAAGACTTCTCACTTGCCAAGCATTCAGTCCCAACCAGCTTAACCTTTGTCTTGCCTAAGATTAACTCCTCTAGGATTTTCTCTTGCCTAAAGTTCACTTCCTTAGGGTTTTCTCTTGCTTAAGGTTCACTTCCCTAAGTCTTTTCCTTGCCTAAGGTTCATTCCCCTAGGACTTTGACTGCCTAGTACCACTAAGACTTCCACTCATTTTCAAGTATTCAATTAACCTTGTTAATTGATGTGAGAGAAACTACCGCAAGTGCATGATAATCATCAAGTAATAAAAATATCAATCCCATATGATTGATACAAGTACTAGATACATGCAATGATAGATTATCTGGATGATAAAAATAACGAAGAATTAATATTAGAAGATAAAGGAAAAGATGAAGAACAAGTTGGGAAATAGGGTTGAGGATAATCTTAGGATTTCAATTCACCATGATAACTATTGACACGATGATTAAACTCCCTCTTCTACAATGATAAGTTATCTTGAAGGTGGTCTATCCTAAGGTAATCAATGACCTCTTTCGAGGATACATCGATGTATCTACCAAACATGACCCCTATGTTTTTTGGTATTCATACATAGTAAACCAAAATCAGCTAAGGGAATTTGTCAAATGA
>JBAMHZ010418317.1:0-11877 GCA_037177395.1 Alpinia galanga
TATCAAAACTTAGGTTCAATTATTAGTACTTAACTGCACCAACAATTATTATGTATATAGGCATTCAGCCTAATTAATTAATTAACGATCGATTCAGTTCTATAAATTTTTTTTATCAATTATCAGAATAACTTAAAAATTGCTCACAGCGGATTACCCAATAATTTAACATTTTAAAATTTATCGCTCTATTTTAAAAAAAAAATCTTATATATACATTACAGGTAGATATTAAAAAATTATATATCCTGGCGCTGTATTATAAGTCCAGATTCTGGAGTTGATCTTATCCGATGCACATCTGGATGTGCCCTACTTAGATGAATAATGATTGAAGTCCTAAAGCTACGTCCAGCAAATTACATTGTAATGGAAAAAGTTACTTTTAGAAAAGTGGAATACTCGCGGTGTTTTATTAGAGGTTAACCAAAACTCGTCTACTTAAACCAATGATGAAACTCTTCGGTGGGATCTCAGTGTTGATCAACTCAATACATTGCTGTTACTGATTCTGAGACTCTGCGTCCTCCCACAAACTAAATTTGAGCCTAGCTATGTAGCTAAACTTGTCACTATATCTATATATATATATATTAAGTTGATTCCTCACAGGATAATGAACTAATTACGTAGCTTGATATTTCATTACATTGCAAAAAGATCTTTTGAAATTAGTCTTGTTTTTTCAAAAAAAAATGTGTGTTTTTTTTTAAATTTGTTTTTTTACACGCGCCGAATGCATGCGATATATACAGCTGGTCCATTGAGAAAGGCAGCAGATATTCCTCACGTGTTAATATTGATGCTTGATAATAGCCTAACACGTATATTAAATTGTTTTTTATAAATATTTTAAAAAAATGATATATAATAATTATACAACAAAGGATGAAATTAGGCGGAAAATTAATCTCGTCTTTGTTTAAATCTTTAGATCTGACCGTTTCAACGGTTTGAAGGGACTAAATTTCAGACGATCTAAATCGTTAACTTACTCTTTTCTGTTAAGAGTTGACTAAGCGAGAACCTCAGCTTTAAAAATATTATATTTATAAAAATAAGTAGAGCGACGACTTTTTTTTTTTTTAAAAAAAAGAAAATATCGGTGTAGGATGTACAATTTTTGACTGAATGTGCATTGGTGACGTGGCATCCACATGGTTTGATGTTTGAATGAATAAAATAGGGCGTTTTATTTTTATAATTATATTTTCATATGTTTAATAGAATGCATTTAGTCGACTTTAAAAAAAATATTGATGGATTAATTTTTAAATCTATTATATTAATTTTTGAGCTCCTGTACCACGGATTGATTAGAAGACGATTGCTACGATCAATTTTTTGAATGAGAATAATATTTTAGGAAAGAAATATGTTTTTTAAAAAAAATACGAAAGTATAATGTCCTCTTTAGAAAAAATATAAAAATTTAAATGGCCTTTTTGTTAAAATGTTCGATCAAATATTATTTTGTATCGTCGGAAGAAGCGACCAGCCGACAATGACCAACGCCTGAAGAAGCGAGGTCGGCAACGTGAGTTAGAGTGAAAGTGAAACTTTCACTTGGGTCACACCGCGTTTCTTCGACGGGAAAAATTATAAGTACACGTGGCCGGCGATGATCCATGGAAGTCGTTATAGAAGGTTGGACTACTCTGGTGGTGGGCCGGGTCGGGCCCAAGTCGGCACAAAACAGGGCTGCCATTGCCGGCGTACCGTTTCCCACCAACGCGTGGTCAAACGGTCAGCCGATTCCAACAACTTCCCTCTTCCTCCCGCCGTACTACCGTCTCTATTTCTCTCTTCCCTTCTTCCTCTTCTTCTTTCATGCTCCTCTCGTTTACATTTTTATATTTGACCGCTTTGCTCAGTCTCAGCCGCCAAAATTTACTACTTCTTCCCTTGTTTGTTTCGTCTTTTTCTTCTTCTTCTTCTTCTTCGTTTCCGTTTTTAATCTCGAAATTGGAATGCGATCTCCTTCGGTTCCGTTCCAACTGTGGTAGGAAGGAAAGGGGAGAGAGATGGATGAAGAGGGGTCTCCTTCCTCCTCCGGTACGCCTCGCAAGTCGCTTCTCCGCTCCGCCACATGGACCGCCCGCTCGCAACCGCATCCCAATTTCAACCCGAATCCGAATCCGAACCCTAACCCTAATCGGCCCCCTAAGCCTGGCCGCCTCGCCCTCCCTCCTACTCCTCCCCTTGCCGCCTGGCCCCGCCCCGCCTCCGACGACTGCGGCCACTGCCCCGCCACTCCCTCCGCTGCTTACTCCAACGCCGCTGCTGATGACGGAGACCCTGATATCTCCCGCGTCGACGACCACGTCTACCTCGGCGGTGACGCGGCGGCCCGTGACCGCTCGGCCCTCCGTCGTCATGGAATCACCCACGTGCTCAACTGCGCTGGCGCTGCTTGCCCCGACCACTTCCGCGGCGAGCTCGAGTACAGTACGCTGTGGCTCCGGGATTCCCCTGCGGAGGATCTTGCCCCTGTTCTGTACGACGCGTTCGACTTCCTCGAGCGGGCGCGCGCTGCTCCTCGCGGCCGCGCGCTTGTCCACTGCCGCCGCGGAGCATCTAGATCTGCTGCCCTCGTCGTTGCGTACCTCATGTGGCGCCGCGCACTGACCTATGAAGACGCCCTCCGCGCCGTTCGCGCTGCTCGCCCTTCCGCGGACCCGAATCTCGGCTTCGCCGCTCAGCTACTCAGCTGCCAACGTCGAGTCCTTGCCCTTCCGCCGACACCTGGCTCCGCCTCAGTCCGTGCCTACCGCATGGCGCCGCAGTCCCTCTGCGCCCCCCTTTACATCGTCCCCAAATCGGTCGACCTCTCCGCGACAGCCGATGCAAGCTTTCTCGATTCTCGAGGTGTCTTCGTCATTCACACGCCTGCTGCTATCTACATCTGGCTCGGTCAAGGCTGCGAGCCCTCCATGACCGCCGCCGCCGCCACCTTCACTCTCCAACTCGTTCGCTATGAGCGTGCCGACGGTCCAATCATCACGGTGCATGAGGGTTCCGAGCCAGCAGCTCTCTGGGCCTCCTTAAACAACGACCCTCCGTCTCCCAACACCGGTGAGCTCGTCGGGAAGCGGAGAGTAGAGCTTTATGATCTCGACTACGACATCTTCCGCAGGGCCACCCCTAGAACCCGAGGGACACTGCCACTCCCGGCTCCTTGGACGGATGTCGACAAGAAGACACTGGCGAAGGAGCGTGGTTGGGGCCGGTTGAGACGCGAGTTCGCAAGCAAGGGTTTGAAGGAATTGACGAAAGCTGTGTTGGAGCGCAGGGTTTTAAACGAAGAGGACCTGCGGGTAAGCGACGCAATTCGATCTCCAGGGTCTTTCTCTATGGAGTCAAGCGCCACGCCATCATCGTCTTCGGCTGACACTGCTTCAGTTCGCTCCACTTTCTCGCCAAATTCCACGTCTTCTTCTGATTGGTACAATTTGTCCCCACCAAGCTCGGAATTACATAAGACGCGCCAAACTGAACCGAACTCGGATTTGCAATCGTCTGTTACTGGGAACGTTAAGTGGGCGGGCGCAAGAAGTTTAGTGGAACGTAGAGGAGGTAATACTGCTGTGGTTCTGTTACCATCATCTGCTGATGCCTCGGGTAGGCTTTCTTCAACAGAATTAGTAATGGACTGGTGTCCATCTCCTCCATTTATTTCAGAAGTGGAAGAAGATCAAGAAGCATTTGATGTAGCACGACAACTCTCTTTGGGTGCTTCTGACCAAGACGACTTGGCAGAAGATGCACCTTCTGGTGATAATGAGGACAGTCAATTATTTCATCCAGTTCTTTTTAGGTGGCCTGATATGGATAAAGTGGATGATGCGCATCACAGAGTTCTTGACTCTGAATCAGTGTTCTTATTGTTAGCATCAGAATCAAAAGCAGGTTCAAGGAAGACAATGATAAAAATGTATGTTTGGCTTGGAAGGAATAGTAGGCATGACATTCTAGGAGAGAACGAAGAAAATAAGACTGCACAAGTAGATAGAATTGGCGCAAAGTTTATTGAGCTCATGGGTGTTCCAGTGGATACTCCTGTACAGGTATGAGATGTTTTTCTTCAGCCTAACTAAAATAGTTTGTTTACCCATATGCTTAATTGCAATGTTATTCTTACTAGAAATTATGTTCAGTTCTTTATTTAGGAAAGATTTATCTTCAATTTATTTTCATATAAAGATCTTTTAAACTTGTTGGAGATGAATTTTAGTTAAGTGACAGTCATATGCATTAGCAATGTTTACATCGCTTAGATCTCTTTTAGAAGTATATCTATTGCTAAGCATAAAATATTGATATAATTCTATTTATGATTGACTAAGAATAAGACTTGTGTAGCAAGAGGATGGCTTGTGATTAAATAAACTCTAATAATTTTTTTCTTCTTTTTAATATAAAACAAAGGTTTGTAATGTTTTCTACATCTTAAAATTTGTGACATAAAAGCCCATTTATGATTCAATTTAGAAATAAATCTACCTATCCTACAATGTTGGCAAACTGTTAATTCATAAAATGGTTAATCTAAAATATAAATATCCTACTTTGTTTTTATGATTTTGAAATAAAAACTCACAACTCTTAATAATTGTATAAAATTTTAAAACTTCATAATCTATAAGTTCCAATTTACCCTTTTTAATGTTAAAGGGATTTGAATTAATTTAATCACACCATTCTCTGCGAAGAAGGAGAAGTTGACTCTAGATAAGTTGTCAAAATCTTAAATTTGGACGTCCTTTGAAATGAGTAAGAAATAGTAACGAGATTATATGAATCTTGATCCTTGAGGACCATAATTTTTCCAATGCCTTTGCATTGGGTTGTCCCTTCTAGTAAGGAAATGATGTAATTTGTGACGAAGTGGAAATAGTCTCTATGATTCTTCTATAACAAAGTTAACATGCAAGCACAAATGTTTGAATTTGCACAATTTTCAAATGGAAAATTGAACTAATATTTAAAATAATTGGTAAGCAAAAAACATGCATTATAATCATTTCAGCAACTTAATGAGTTTTGTATTTGACAAAATCATGACGTCCTATAGGGGTCATGCTATACAAGTTAAATAGTTGTCTATATCAATTAGTCAATAAAGAAATATATTTAGTTAAATTATTTATGAAAATTAAGGACATTATCTTGAGATGCCTAGGCCTGTATTGTTTTTAGTTTTAAGAATGTAATTTATTTATTTTTCTTCCAAACACAGGTATGAAATTCTGATGGTGCATTTTATCCATGAAGTTGTATGTGTAGGAAAGATAATAATTCGTTAACACTTCTCGGATAGTCCAATGTAGATCCCATGAACTTAAGTTTGTCTCTATATATCTGTCGTTGGTTTTATGACCTACTCTTGAAATCACATCCCTCATCCTGCAAGTATCTCATGGCAATGATGTTATTTCTCTCATCATGCCAGTTTAAAATTATTGTCAAATAATGATATTTAAATTAAAGTAGCATGATAAACTAAGATGCAATGATGAAAATATAATGGTTGATGAATTTATTTTATGAACTATAATCAATAACAAAGAAACTAAAGTACAAATGATGTGCGGAAGTTTTAGGAAAATCTGGTGGTTGATGGATTTATTCTATGAACTATAATAATAAATGGTGAAAGTAAAAAATTCTATCTATATAATAATATTGTATAAATAAGATTTGATGATGTGCATCTTGAGAGAAAAGCTAAATTAATACTACTAATTTAAATTAACTGATGAATTGAACAAAAGTAATTTTCAAAATGAGAATGCATTTATACCAACATGATTCTAACCTGGTCCGATGTTGAAGCTTCCATGAAGTTGGGTCTTTATCAATTGGTAAATGGTTTCACTTGGGTGTATTCCTCTCCCTTCTAATTTCTGTTTACAATCTGTGTAGGACTAGATCCAAAATTACTTTCACAGGATCCCAGAAGATCCAGTGTCCACTTTCCACTAAGCTTTGTACAGGATCCCTAAATCATAACACTGAATCCCAGTTAATGATGGGGCGTTCACCCAATAGCTATTTAGTCTTAGGTTTGCAGAATTTATCAAGAGAAGAGGATATAGAAGGGGTGGTCAAGTCTAAAAGAAAGTAGACTGGGACACTCACAGCTTGGTCATAGGTGGGTGCTTGGTCATGCAAAAGATCTCTTGTGGAAGAAACCTGTTGGCAGTAGGGATGGCATCACCATGGGAAAAGCTGGATGTGGGCTGCCTTCTTCAGAGGAGCACTACATGTGCTTGTTGGGGTGGTGGCAATGGAGGAGTCACCAACAATATTGTAGATGCCAAGGCAATTACTCATAACTGAAGGAAGAGATATACAAGCAAGTCAAATGTTCTTTCCTAGTGGTGCTTCATTGGGTTATGTGTTGTTTCTGGGATCTTCTTCTACCAATGTGTGTTACTAATGTGTCCTCTCTTGCAAGTGGTGTCTCTGGCATAAGGGGACCATTGGACAACGCCAGTGATGTGGGTTGAGGTGCAGGGAGGTCACTGTAGAAGTTCCTGTAGAAGGTTTCAAGTCTTGAGTTTGGAATCACAAGTGAATGGCTGGAGTACAAACTTGATGGTATAGACACGGAGGAGAGAAGAGAGACTAGAGAAAATCACAGGAGCCTTACACACCGCTTCCTATGGATGACATATGAGGTTGAGGTAGTTGGACTAGCCTGCAGAGGACCGTCGAAGGGCTGAAATGAATTTTTATGGCTCTGTTTTTGTTGCGAGGGATGTTTGTGGGACCAGTTGGAGAGATCAACCCTAGATTTGTTAGGGATTGTTAAGGAGATAGTAAATGCATTCTTCTATTCCTGTAATAAAGAAGGGCAACTCTGGCCTTGCTGTAGGTGGCTAGCTTCATTGTGGTTGGTTGTGGGTTGTGTTGGTTCTGAGTTGGAGTTGATGGACCAACCAAGGAGAGTTCCTCCACTTTTTTTAGTGATAAGGAAGAAAGCTACCAAATTTTTTAACCTCGGGAATAGATTATGGACATAGATGGAGGATTATGAAGTCCTTGTGATGTGTTGAACCTGGTGATGGGAGAAAGGAGATGGAACAAGCAAGCATGCATGTGGAAGTAGTAAGGAGAAAGAGGGTTGGGGTTTGTGGTGGTGGTTGTGTGGGTAGCTAGAGGGGTTAGAAGCCTCTTTTACTCGCAGATCACAACGTAGAGGTTGGCAGCAAAGAGGAAAACTCAAACAAAGTATCATATATTGAATGAGGTTTGGTTCAATTGATGCAACAAGAGTGAAAAGATGAATCCATGTGACTCAGCCAATGAATATTATGGAATTGCATGCCTCAGTCAACATCTTGCAAGAAAAAACGATTGTAGAAAATTCAAGCTATATTAATTTGAAAGATAATGCAACCAAAGGAGGTTGTGGTCTGTTTTGAAGGTTCAACTATGACTCAATATTAGAAATACTTAAACTCAATTCTATATTGTTAAAAAAATAATCAATTCTTAAACTAACTTATTCTATAATATAAATTTTCCTACTTTTTTTTACTACTACAAAATAAACACTTCAAATTTCTAAAAATTCTAAGAAGTTTAAATTTTCATAATTCAAAACTTCCAATTTCTTACTTTTCACCTCATCTTTATGCCTACTTTTTATGCATTCCTTTTGGTATTGTGCATGAGCATTTCGAGAATCGAGTATCTAGATTTTTAGCCACTAATGGCATCTAAGAAATTCTTTAATCTTTAGATAACTAAATTAAGAGATACTAATTGATGAAGTTGGTTGGTAATTTGGGAACAATTTAATCTATCTAGAAGCTTCAACCCTTTTTGGTAGGGAGAATTTAGAAGGAAGATAGTATATTCTTGTCTTTCAAATGGTCTTCACAATCATATTAATCGATTGTAAATTAGTATGGGACTTAATAGAGCCATTTTAGGCGTATAGTTTTCACAATCATGAATTGGTTCTAAAATGAGACTAGGACTTGAGTGGTGATCAATGGTGCACTTTTTTATTATGAGTCTAAAACAGTTATTTATTGTGTTTATTCTTGGTACTTATGCTTTCTACATATAAACTTAATCAACTACGATTCTGAAGTTTAACAATTTCTAGTTTCTTTAACTGGACATACTGAATTGTGTTACTAAATTTGTTCCTTTTTCCTTTTACAATCATTTCCAAGATTAAACCATCTTTGTAAGAACGAGATCTATGTTTATTTGTTGGTGAACTTATCCTTCTGAAAAATTTGTACCATTACATCCTTGTAAGAGATATTGACAAATTATATAAAGAACATTCCTCCTGATTGTTATGTGATCGAAGCCTTGCAGTGAATAATGCCATTTAAATTCCTAATATTATCTATCAACTTTTATCTGATCCTCTTTCTGAACTCAATTTATTCTTCTCGCTTTTATCTAACATGTTGGATTCGCTATTCCACATCTTCCATAAACTTACCTAATTGTCTTTTGAAATCAAGTTTAGCTATTGTATTTATTATCAATTTATAGTCGATATATTAGCCTGCCAGTGGATGTATTTCTTGGTTCATGTAGTTGGTTATGCAGCATAAAAATGCAAGAGTTCTTTTTCTGAAAGGAATTGCTAATTCCTATATGCTCATTTAATAGATTTTAAGTTTCTCACACAGCTGCTCCTCTGAATAAATATAACTACACTTTTCTTTCATTTATCACGCCTGTTAAAGCTCAATGATAATTGGTATTCTGTTCTGGCAGGTAATTAGAGAGGGCGAGGAGCCTGAACAGTTCCTAAATCACTTGTTCTCTTTCCACCAAGTTAAGGAAAACATTCATTGAAGACGCGGACGATATGTAGGAGAGATCTAACCAACTTTACAGCCATTGCCGATTCACGATTCCTGGAGGGAAGATATGCATACTGTTCTTTTTAGTGATTTAATTCATTAGGTAAACTGTGTGATATAGTAAGTAGAACATCTAATATCATCAGCCATCACTTTATGTGAATGGAGCTGTGGAGACTAGAAATCATGAAAAGACAGTAATTTTTAGGTGAAAGTAGCCTCTCCCACTTCATGACTTCTTACAATGATGACCATTCCAGATGTATTTTGCATTAGAATTATTTCCGCTACTGTTATACTGGGCCTACTATAAGAGCGGTTACAAGCCATAACCTATTTTGTTCGGGGGCCTATTCTAAGAATGGGCCATGGGTCTACAACATTTTCCAGCCTGCCAGGGCCGTGATTCTACCACAAAATAACCAGGCCATGCCGTGCCAGACAATAAGTTTTACGTGTCTACTTGAATCATACTTCCATCCATTAGCGTGCTTAGTATAATAAAATTTCTCATGTTCAAACATCTGCAATTATTGATTTCATGTTCTAAAGATACCACAGTTGATTGTGTTATGTATGGTGGTTTGACTTTTACAAAGATATTGCAATTGGGAATGGAGAAGGTAGGATCATTTAGAACTTTCATCAAAATCACATCCATCCTTTCATGATTTGGTGATGCATATATAACTACCTCGATTCAATGTGATCCATATCATGAAGGTTTGTTGAATATCGAGGATTGAATTCCACATGGAGGAATTTAATTACGATGAAGGTTTATATGCTTCTCTATAGAATTTTTATTCCCATGAGTGTATATATATATATATATATAAGTGTGGGTCGCACAACACCTATGCGACCCATAAGTTGGGTTGGATGTGACACAATATCAAGGTTGACTGACCAGGCATGATATAGCTGGGCATGGTTTGCAAGTTGAGCTCTACTAATCTTAAATATAGATTTATTTTAATCTTTATTTTAAAATAATTTTAAAATGTATCTTTTAATATTAAATATAGTGGATAGCCTTAACAATAATATAATTTTATACTATTCTTTTACTATTTTTTAGATATTTTATTACCTACTTTAATAACTAAGTAATAAATAAAATTTTAAATATTAAAAAAAATCGGGTTTAGGGTACCTGGATTGGTTGAGTCTTAACTTGTCCTTGATATCATTCAAACCTGGTTAAATACCTGCTATTGTAATGGTTCCGCTACAATCTTGCAATATGAAAATACAATTATCTTTTATTTAAGAGCTAATGTGGACATTTATTGCTTTTGCATTGATCTATTTGATTATAATTAATGCTAATTTGTGATGTTTTCATTTTCTTTTATTTATATACTCTGTTAGATGATTACTTAATCACTGTATCTAAAGTTCCGGCATGGTAGGAATTTTGGTTGTTACTGCACGCTGTTTTTTTTAATCTTTTCTTGCTGAATAAAACATTGTTTGGCTGCCTGCAAGCTGCTTTATTCTAGTAGTTGTGATTGCTTTCACGTAACTTATTTGGTTGATAAGCATAGATACGACTACTTATTTGGTTGATACATAATTTTTAAATATTGCAAGTGAGTTATTTGGTCGAACATATAACCTTTTTTTTTAAGGTGAAAATTGAACATATCACTGCTGTAGATGGCTAGTGAAACAAATGATGAAAAGGAAAAAAAAAACATTTTTTAGGTTCAGGTTTTGTGATTGTATTCAGAAAATCTACTTGCCAAGATTCAATTTCTAGTTGTTCTACCAATGTGACCAGTTTTTATTTTAAAAGGCAAAGGGATCATACAACTTCTTGTCAGCAGCCAACTAATACCCTGCATGCCACCAGTCAGTAGATTACCTTCTGTGATAACTAATATTGTTTTCATCCAATGGTGCAACTATCTAATACGAAAGTTGGAACTTTATTTATATATATTCTGAAAAGAAAGTTTTCAAATAAATATTTTATGATTCGAAACTCTCTTTGTCGAAGGTATTTCTGCAGTGCTTATCCATCAAAAGGCAGCTGCATATCAGTGCCAAAATCAACCAGCAAGTTTGCTATAGCAGGTACTTCAAACTCCATATGAAAGTTGGACGGAGAAAAAGTACGTACTCATATATTTAATAACTGATTCAATTACATCTAACTTTGCACGAGGCTTAGATTATCTGTTGGTTGGTTGATACGCCAAAGAAAAATCCCAACCACAGCTGATGGTGAGATCTAGTTCAATGACAATATATAGAAGAATCCATTATATTAAATCCAAATAAAAGATGAAGTTAATGTCGCAGAGATTTTACAATGATAACAAAAATAATCCATACTTAGCACCGAGGCATTCGATTGAATGCCAACTTAAAATCCTTTATCGCTGAGTGTGCATTTGGTTTTTGGTTTAAGGTTATCGATAATAACTTCGGTTATCCATTTAAAATTAGCTATATTAATTTTATTTGATTTAAGAAATCAGTGATTCTTAGACAATAAAATATGCATGTCAGCAAATAAGACATGCAATTTGGAATCATGTTAGCTTGGAAAGATAAGATTTTTTTTTTTTTGTTTCGAGATTAATAAATATTTTTTTCTTTCTAAAATTAACTCTTGAATTTTGTCCTTTCTCACCTAAATACTCTTGAAATTGTTGGAGGTTTTTCTCAAGTAGGAAGATTGGCTTGACCTGAGCTGCTAAGTTGAGTCGTCGAATTAGAGCCATCGAGTAGAGTTGCTAAGTCAGAGCTATTGAGCTGCTGAGTGCTAAGTCAGGTTGTCGAGTGTCGAGCTGGATTGTCGAGCCAAACTACTGAGTGTCGAGCTGCCGAATGCCGAGTTGAGTTGTTGAGTGGCGAGCTGTCGAATGTCGAGTCAGGTTGGCGAGTGCCGAGCTGGACTGTCGAGTGTCGAGCGAGGTTGTCGGCCTGAACTGTCGAGTGTCGAGCTGCCGAGTGCCAAACTGCCCTTAGGAGCAGTATTTCTAAGCAACAGATTGCTTAGAAACGGAAGAGTCGAGGTCTG
>JBAMHZ010418357.1:0-11871 GCA_037177395.1 Alpinia galanga
TGTCGTGTGCATCAGGAACCTGGATTTGTAGATTCTCTGTTTTCGTCTCGTGTGGATGCTCTGGTCTCACTCGCTCCATATCGTTGAATAGCAGCGACGGGCTCATTGCAACGGGCACAACGGTATGAATTGACAGCAGCACAGCGGGTGCGGAGGCAGTAAGAGCAAAATCTGAATGAGAAAAAAAAAATATAGAAAATTTCAGTGCTAGTTTAATTTTTAGGAAAAAGAACAGGAACAACTACCATATTTATTAACTGAAATCGATTTTATTCTTAGCGCATTTATAGACTAGGATAGGATAATAAAGAGAAAGTTGAGACACATAAGCTGAGATAATTAAGATAATAATATATATACGTGCATCTTATAAATCTCAAAGATTATATGCAGTTTAAACGGGTTTGTATATGTTCCAACCAAAACCCATAATTTCACCAGGTATCCAAATCAAAACCAAATTGATAAACCAATAAGCCAAAATTTTCAGTTTGGATTGCTTTGCCTCAGCTTTATTTATCAGGTTCATGGTATGGATGCCCACCGCTACTTAATGATCATTCGATGACGACGTAGGTTAATTGTAAGCCCTCCATCCATGGTGTTAGTTACAAACAAATGGTGAGTATATATGATTAAACTGCTATTGCCCTCTGAGAGGACAAGACATTGGATCGAAAACAAATACAAAGAAAAGGAATTCGTTAGGAAAATAACTTGTAACTACTTCCAATTGACACCACAAGGAATTGTACTCCTAAAGCATTTTACCTGTGTTGGCAAGGAAGTGCAACAAAAGGAATTGCAGGATCTGATTCGCAGATGGGGCATACGGTTTCATTGCTCGCTGAACTTGATGACTTATCTTTGGAAAATGGAAGAAGTCTTCTAGCAGACGAAGAATTTAATAGAGGAAGAAGCAAGAGCAACATCTCCTGCATATTGTTAGCAAATTCAGATACACACAAATGTATTTCATTTTTCTGTGCAAAAAATATCAACAAGACAGGTAAAACAGTAATGCCTTACCAGCAAGCTTGACAGTGATTCAATATTCCTTCAAGGAACATAGCCATCATGAAATATTTTCCTTTTTGTCGTACAAAAGGTTAAATGACTACCAAATTAATCAAGAAAAATGACTGTTTCCGTGTTCTAAATAAAGGCCAAAAAAAAAAAAAAAGAAATCTACGCTAATCCTACTTAACTTATAACAGAATAACTGTTTCCAGAATTCTCACATAAGCACCAATTCTAGAGAGCATTACTGAAGGTAAACATTTAAGGCATTGTTTAGTTGGGTGATTTTGTTGGTTTCCACGGAAAGGGATCCGATTTTGAGGAAATCCAGGTAGACCACTTGATAGTTGGGGTGAAATGGGCAAAGGAGGGCCCTTCCACACTTAGAAGTAATTATACTTCTACCACATTTCTTGTCTCTCCCTTCCTTGCATGAATGCACTCCTTCCTTTGCCTTTGATTCCTTTTCCTTTCAAAACAAGTAACATGGCCTAAGTTTGTTCGTTTAACTAAAGGCAAAGCCACAATGGACCATAGAAGCTCTATTACACAATTCTCAAGAAGAAAAATCATAAAATTAAAATGTGATGCAAAATAACAAGTTCTATTGTTAGGCCAGCCTGAGTAAAGAATTAAAACTCATAACTAGAATTAAACAAGCAACTTGAATACAGGATAAAAGCATATTGAATTGACAGATGTAATGCTTAAAAGGAAAAAAGAAAAAAGTACAAGATGGGTTGGAAAAATAAATAGAAAAATAGGTAATGCATATTCAAAATATGGTATATAAAAAAAAGACAACATAGAAATTTAGGTAGATATTATGACAAAAAAATATTATAGAGATGATATTGTCAAAGTTAAGAGAATCGGAGACAATATCATAGTGGTAAAGTTGATTTTAAAAGAGGAGATAAGATAATTAGTGCTTATGTTCCTCAAATATGACTTATGGATCAAATCATTATCTATGATTGAAAAACTTAGAATAGATTTAAATGAATATACAGGAAGAGCTTATGAATACTACACAGATGTATATAAAGGCTTTGCGTTTTACCAAGAAACAAAAAGATAGAATGATTTTGAATTATGCTACATCGTGAAATTTTATGACTTGTTGACACACTATGAAAAATATGTACTTTTATGAGGTAAATGACTTCCCATGCAATAAAGGGCATACAGAATGATATGTAAAAATTGCAAGGGGATACTTGACAAATATTATCAACTAGTGGTGATAGATATAGGACTTAAAGTTACTTTTAGTAATAGTAAAGTATTTATAACATAGCAAAAACTAGCTGATCAAGTTTTACGAATAATAATGCAAGACTATCCCTGCAAATAATTTAATTAAGAAATTAGCAACGGTTATAATGTGAATTTTGACCACAGGCAAAATTAACCCATGACTAATTTCTAAAGGGTTCAACAGTAAAATTAATAATGTAGTGTTGGTGATGATATAAGCAAGTGCAAAGACTGTTAGTTTAAATTAAAAAAATGTGTAATGATTGACTGAATTGTAAACATGAAAATTTGAATGTGTATAAACTAAACTAAAATTGAGGTTGCAAAACTACAAGTACAACACCTAAAATACATGATAATTTGTATAGCAACTAAACATGGTCAGAAAGATAGTGACCAGCTAGCTAAAGCTAAGAAAAAAAAATGTATAAATGTAAGTAATATTAGATAAGAACTGAGATATTAGAGCAATTTAAAAAGATAATAGATATTTGAATAAATTATTTAACAAAATCTCTACATAACATGAAGCTTTGAAGATTGAAACAAAACAAATTTGGGAATCATAACATTAGATCGAATGAAGTTAAAAGAAACTTTAAAGAAAATGATAGGTAAAAATATTGTTTGGCTAACTAAAATTGTCTAATAATATTCTAAGGGTTAAGAAATAGTCTAATGATTTGATTAAAAAAAAATTGCAGTATTGATTTATAAAAATAAAGATGAGCATCACATAGAGTTCAATGGCGGACTGAAATTGCTATAACTAACCCCACCTAATTAGGAATCTCAATTTGTTTGTTTTTTTTTTTTGGAGTATTGGCCCTTATCATCAATAAAACACGAGATCAAATAAATGATGAAGACACCTGTGATCTCCCAATGTCAAAGATGGAAATCATTCATCAAATACCTTTGATAAACTTACAGATGGGATATAGGAAAATTTTGTCTTGTAATGACTGCTACTTATATTCTGGCAAAAGATGTAACCACTTAGATTCGGAAAGGATTAGGAAAAAATGAAATTTTATGCCAGAAGACTAAGAAGAGTCCTGTATCACCTCAAAGCTATGATTTCTTATAAAGAAAATGAATTAAAGGTGCAAAATTTGACAAAAAAAATTACATTCTGTTGCCCAGACTACACAGAGTACTAAAATGGACACCTGCGATCTCCAAATATTAAAGATGGACATCGTTCCTCAAATACCTTTGATAAACTTACAGAAAAGGATATAGGAAAACTTTGTCTTGTAATGACTGTTTATATTCTGGCAAAAGATGTAACAAGTTAGATATGGAAAGGATTAGGAAAAATTGAAATTTTCGGCCAGAAGACTAAGAATGTCCTGCATCAGTTCAACACTTATGATTTCTTATAAAGATAAACGAGCTAATGGTGCAAAAATTTGACCAAAAAACTTTTCATTTTGTTGCCTAGACTACACAGAGTACCCAGAGTACTAATATGGAAGAAAAAAAATTCCTTCAGAAATAAAAGGTACAAAAAAATAAAAAGTTTTTCACTGAGCAACAAATCAGAAAGCAAATACTTGTAACAACAGAATTGCAATCCTATTTAAGGAAGAAACTAACCGAGAATTCATTCAACACCAACTGTCGATTCATGTACTCAAAGCTAACAGCACGATTCATGTTAGCACTCCCATATATGAGCCTTGCTCTAAGAACTCTTTCAACAATACTTCTATACCTGCAGCACCAATATATCATGAATTTTTAAAGTTTGCAAAGACATAATATATTATGTGTACCCACTCTACAATTGTCCCTTGTATTTCTAGGCCCTTCATCGGGCATCATCATATACCTACACTAAGGGATAGTGGTAATATTGCTCTCATTGAACTGAGTTGTCAGAATGAATCAGACCAACCACAATAAGCCAACTTGGCCACAATAAAACATTTGCTTGTTTATAGAATGTAATTGAAACATATTAAAGTATCAGAAATCACATCCATGACACAATGAGGAAATTTAAGTGCTTGAAGAGAGAGCCCTATAGCAAAAAATGCTCGAGAGAACAGAGCAGCAGATTTCCTAATCTAGCCATCTGAGTCTAACATAACATTGGGAGAAAGGAAGCAAGGAAGAAACAATCCCTAATTCAATGTACCAATCTCCAGCTCCCACTCTAGGTAAAGTTTATTAGGAAAGAGTGACTACACTTTATCACCATTGAGTTGATTGTTCAACAGCATAAAATCCTACTAAAGCCTATTTATTAAGGAACTGCTTACTCATACATTTGTAAATGAAAAAGTTACCAACAATCATAAAACCTGGTTTAGCATCTTAGTAAAAAATTCCCACTGATCATTTTATTTTTAGTTTCATTATTCTATGTAATTGTTCATGCACTAGGCTGCCCCTTTTTTTTATTTTATGTAATTGTCATTTACAATGGACCTTTTACTGATTTAAATTTTACTTCAATTATTCAATTTTACACCATTCTGTCTTACATTGTTATGCTGATATACACCTATTCTTGGTTGTAATTTTCTTTGGATGTTGTTAGTCGCACACTTGCATACATGCCCAAATCTGTTGATGCTAGTATCGATGAATAATATAGTTCACATATATGATTATTTGAAAGTGCTTACGCTTACTTTCGTATTCCCAGCCATCTAAGTAATCCACTGGTATAACTAACAATAGCACATCAGATTACTTTACCAGCATACTAGAAATTTAAAAACTATCAAAGGTAACAATGTTGTAATGGAAAAGGAAGATAAATTCCCTTAAAAACTACCAATGTGGTATTGATAGGTTCCTCACCTTCCAGAATAAAGAAAAACTAGCATGTTGCTAAAGGAGGCAACTTTGTATAACCCCTCAATGTGTTGTAATAAAATCCAGGCTCGGCGTGCCAATGACCTCTAAAGTGTAAAGAGGACGAGTTAGTTTTAAGCTTTGCTAGACCAAAGCAACTTGCCAAATTGAAGGAACCAACTTCTAGTGTACCTGTTCCGAATCACCCCATCTACGAAAAGCTGAGAATGATTGTACACGAGCCCATATATATTGCCCACCAACAGTGGAAAGGCAATACCATAGCTTTTGAGAAACAGAAAGCCCAGGACCTTCTAGTCCAGTTCTGACTGAAAGAAGAACAATAATAAGATGAATAAGTGCAATAAGCATTGACAAAAACCAATTGAACCACAAATTGAAGGTCATCATAGGGAAACAATTTAAAGATTTCCAACCAATTATACAATTATAATACTCATAAAGTCAATCAAACTTTTTCTATATATAATTGGCTTCTACCCCAGGAAGCACATCATACAGTACATAAAAGCCCATAAGGCTCCACGTAATGCTGGATTGGAATCACTTAGTCATAAATGATTGTGCAAGAAACATCAATTCTTGCTTGGTAATGTCCAAGTTAATGTTGATTTAAGAAAATCAGATTTGAGAAATAAACAAAAGAAGCATATTTTATGTTGCTTAGATCTGTTATATATAATAGGAATAATAGACCAAATCTCAATATCCAATCTTTTTGAGAATTAGTTAAGTCTAGAGGCTATATGCACATGGTTTATATTATAAAGATGTAATGATACAAAACCCTATTATGTCAGTGGGCATCAGAACCAATCCTTCACTTCACCTCACCGGCCACAATTTCTCCATCTACCAAATCCTTGTGATATTTCCCCTTCTAGCCTGCTTACAAGATATCATGACTCTCACAATTGAATTGCCCCATTCCTCTCAATTTCTCAAATCCAACCTCACACGAAGCCTGCCCTCTCCCCCCACCCCCCTTGCCTGTTGTGATTTCACAATCCCACTCTCCGAGTTCCCTTCCTCCAGCAACCCAGCTTAACAGCTTACATTCCAATCCCCTCTCACCTTTTCCATTTCTATTCTACTATTACTATCCTTGTTTTGGATATGTGTTATTGATCCATTGAAAAGCATTCCTTTCCTCTTCATATAATTATTATTTTCCCTACATATTTGTTTAAACCCATGATCATTTAATCGCCTTGTCACCTTCTCCTCTAACAATTATCTCAAACCTAATAGAGCTGTCGGAACCTCCTTTGGGCATGCCATTGAGATTTTGGTTGGCTCCATGCAAAAGGATAGTCATCTAACATCTCCACTTTTAGGTGAGAAGAGATGCAACTCATTTAGCAGTATGGGGTTCAAAATTTACTATCGGCATTTGATGTCTCATCAGTATAGAACAAACTATAATTCCAAAAGTATTTTTGTTTTCTCCTCCAATAAGTATGGGATGCTCTTCGATAAATATATTGTGGGTGTCATGTCATGAGTAGAGAGTATCTTAAATATATCAAGTAACCAAAGAATTTTTATTCTAAAGCAGCATGGTCGTTCAGCTTAAAAGTCCTTTGTTATTCTCAGAAGGCAAATGACTAATTGAACTGAACTTGCTATATATCATCCTATCTCCACATACCTAAACTTTTAAATATCAGTTTGAAGAATTTTAGACAACATTATTCACCTTAATGATTCTGACACAGCTACCCATCTGCACTAACGGATATATAGTGCTATCTATTGAATGTCTTAGTTTGAGTAGCTTATGCTACCCCTGCACCTGTATTTCTAGTATCATTATCTTTCATTGGATGTTATGGCTAATGCTACTAAAGGATATCATGGAGTAGGATATGGTTGTGGCAGGATGTGTTATTTGTACCTGTTATGTGATCACTATTGTCAAAACAGTGGTCCATGAAATTACTAATGGATCAAATTTTGATGGTCATCTACTTCATACACAATTGTGCAAGTCGATAGTCAATACTACTTCATCATTCACTCACTTTTGTCCAGCATACACAAGAATAATAATTAGTTCAGCTTAGTATAAAGAATTTAGACAATGCCTTAGAATGTCTCTAGTTATTCCAAGTTCGTTACCATTGCCTCAACTTTCAACATAGCTTCTATTGTGAAATAGGATTTTATGGTTGCCTGGTTGATGCATGTTCTCCTATAACAAGTAATTGTAAGTTGCATTCCGCATTCACTTTTCAATTCTATCACCTGTCCTGATTGCTATAGTGATTCTCATACTCTGTTTAACAAAATGGTTCTTTACATACCTCATTGTCCATACAAGTTCTTAAGTTCCATTTTTTATGAACCTATAAACCAGTAGGTATCTTACAAAAAATAAAATTATATATAATATTTTATCCTATTCATCATGTATTTCAAGATCCTTGAAAGAAAGGAAACAATTGGTGGCAGTAATGAATCCATTTCGAATAGGCCTGGGCTATAAATCTAAGTCTATTTTGGCATTCATATGTTCTATCTATCATGATTTATTTGAAGTATATTATAATTTATCTGGTGCTCATACTTTGATTTATCATACCTTACCTATCTGGATTCATATGTTCAATCTATCATAAACTATTTTACACATACAATCATTTGACAGTTAATTATCAGGTTTGGCTCTTAGGCCATAGCAGCCTAAATCAATATATGTCATGGAATTTTAAATTGCTATTTGAGAAAGAAAACAAGGCCACAAAAACAATATGGTCCAAGTAGCAGGTAGAAGTTGTATTTATTCTCTACAAGTGAGCTACATGAATCAAAAAATTGCATTTTTAAACTATTCACAAGGAGCACCTACTTGCTTGGCTAATTCCAAACGCTCATGGTCATACAAGCATCATATGTCCTACAATGGTAGTAGGTTTAAACTGCATTACAATTTATCTCAGCATCATAATTAATACATGTCTGAATCTGTTAAGAAAAAAAATTACTATTGTGAAATTCTGCAGTTCTATTGTACTTGCCTTCTTTGCCTCCAGCAGGAACAGCACGTTCATCTCTGTATCTAAGGTTCATGAGTACATTCCCTGGCGTGGGCCTATCAACCCAAATAGAGAATCTCCAAATCAGGAACTCCAGGAAAGCATCTAGTTCTGGTTCATATTGAAATAGAAATCCTGGCTAATCCCCAAAAAACTATACTTTATAACCAAGAGGCTCAACTTAACAAACGAGGCATCCAAGTTTTGTAATTTCTAGGATTACCTTCATCAAGGAGAAAACTTTGACAAGCTGCTCCTTCAGCATGGCCGACATCTCCACATCTAATCGCGCTGCATCAAACTGATTAACCCTTGATACAGCAAGCTGTATAGGAAGCTGTTCATCCACAAATTCACCAACTCCAATCAATCATGCTAGAGATTTCTACTGAGTGCTTTTGCAGTCCAAGAAAGGTAAACAAAGGCATTGAAGACAACAAGAAACTACCTGAGTAAAATCTCGCAAGGACTTCCACCAGGCAAACGATCGGCGGTACTCGTCGACCCAGGAACTCTCCGGCGGGGGATCCAACCTCAGAGGCAGTAGCGAAGAGGAGGAAGGAGAGAGGGAAACGGGAACAAGGGGCTCCCTGTCCATGGCCGACAGGAGAATGTACTATGCAATAAAATGCAACATGACAACCATGTCTACACATATAACCATCAACAATACTAGTAATGTAACATAATAGCAGTAACAAATGTAATAACTGTAATCAACAACAGAAATAACCGAGATTGCATAGATATTAAGTAGAGCATCTCAAAGTTCAAGCAGCTAAGTATCAACTCCAGCATAATAAAGAATGGAGTCAAAATAATAGTACTAATATTATATCAGGGTTCATGATTATCTACATAAGTCAAAGGAGGGACCACCCACCTAATCCATAGAATATCCGCAAATCTCCATATCCAAAACACTGTCCCAAATCAAAGTCCTAAAACCGAAACACACGCATATAAAGAGATTTCTAACATAAACCTAAATTGATCTTAAGTCCTGATTAGTTAACCACTAATTAATCATTTCCTTATTGATTCATATAGTTCACTGTCATCTCTAGGATGAGGGGTTATTCATTCCTCCAATTAATCCTACAAGTAATTTGATATGAATTACTTTAAGCTGAACTAATCAATTACCCAAGTTCGGTATGTAAATCCTCAAATAAAACCACTACAACAGTGATCATGGAAGAGCACCCACTACGTTTCAATTTCCCACCTCCAAGTCTAAACTTACCTCGCTACGTTTCAATTTTCCACAGCGAATCCCGAAACAACACCCACTGCCGATCACCCTCTAACCACCGTGAGCTGCGGTGGTGGCGATCGCTCCCTTCACGTCGACTGTGTGGCCTGCAATCCCAGGGATCACAGATTATCAACAGCGAGGATATCTGTACTTCAGATCAGGAGTTGTCGCAAAGGAAGAAAATAGTCAGATGCGAGCTCGAAAATACTGGAATAAGAAGTCGGCGGCTTGCAAAGAGGCTGCGATCCGGGTCGGAATCGCCGCAGAGAGAACGGGAGCAGAAGATGGCGGAAAGGCTGCTCCCAACGCCGGAAGGAGAGACCGACAGTGAGGTTGCTCGCGGCGGAAACAAACTGGGCACAGATGAATGGAAACGTCGGCGGCCGGGTGAATGGAGGAAGCGGACGGAGGCAGGCGACGGTGGACCCGTCGCTCGCGGCGAGGACCGAGCTCCTCCTTGGCCTTGGCAACGAACGCCCGAAGAGGTGGCCGGCGGATGATGGCTCGGCGCGGGATCGCGAGTTGGCGGTGAGTTCGGTGGCGATGGAGCAGCTCGTGGGCGGCGCGGAAGGGAGGGAGGAGAGGAGAGGAGAGGAGCGGCGGCGATGAAGAGGTAGGGTACGGGCGGACGGGAGGAGAGGGCACGGAAATCGAAAGAATCAGGAAGCCTAGGTTTTTTATATCTATAACCTGGCTTAATTAATCTGATCAACCAACCCTTCACTTAATTGATTAAATTTATCCCTTTAAAATATCATAAAAATCAATTTAAACTCCGAAAATTATTTAGATTTTTTTTCAGAAATTTAATAAATGAATTTCTTACTCAATCCTTATTATTTGTATTTATTTAACTATTGTACCTAATATTCACCCCTGCTAATAAATTTTGATTTCTAAACTTTTTATTTATCTATAATAAGTATGCAATTCATGTACTTTACAAAAAATCACACACCTCGAGTAAATAAACCGGATATCATGTACGGATGGTATTTTTTTGCTCTCAAATAGTCTCCTCATCTGAATGGTGCTACCATCTAAATTTTATAAGTCGGATGCTTTGTTCCGCAATTGTTGTTCCTTCTTACCAAGAATCCACATTGGAATCTTCTCATAAATTGTATTTGGCTAGAGTGGAATCGATATATTTTTCAAAATATGAGTAAAATATGATACATACTTTCTCAGCATGGAGACATAAAATACATTATATATGTCAGCAAAAATTGATGGTAATGTCAGACAGTAAGCCACCTCACCAACTCGATCCAATATCTTAAAAGGTCTGATGTAGTGTGGGACTAACTTTCCTTTTAGTCTGAATCTCTTAATTCCTTTTGTATATGAAACATGGAGAAATACATAATCTCCCATTGAAAATTTCGGAGGTCTTCGTCTTCGATCCGTTTTTTTTTTTTTTTTGATCTTGAGCTTCTAACATTCATCATCTAATAATGTCTACTAACTCTGTATCCCACTGAATGATTTGTGGACCTAAAAGTTATTGTTCACTGACTTCCTCCCATAAAATATGGTGATCGATATTCCCTGTCATATAGAGCCTCAAAATGAGTCATTTGAATAGAGAATGATAACTATTATTATATAGAATGATAATTATTATTATACATAAATTCTACTAGAGGCAAATGATCCTCTCAATTGCCTTTGAAATCCATAACGTCAACTCTTAATAGGCCTTTTAGAGTCTGGATGGTATGCTCTGGCTGACCATTAGTTTGCGGATGAAATATTATACTAAGGCGGAGGCTCTATACTTATGGCATGTTGGAGACTTTATCAGAATTCATGAGGTGAAACATGAATCTCTGTTAGATATAATACTCAAGGATATTCCATGTAACATGATGATTTCTTTGCAATATAACTTTGTAAAGTAACCCAACAAATCTGTTCTACGGAGCTAGAAGAAAAAGAGCAAATTTGATTAATCGATCAACCATTACCTAAATTACATCATGACTCTTCCAAGTCTTAGGTAAACCCACAACAAATTCTATCATTTTTAATAGCTAAAGATTCATAATAAGAGTATGACTATTAAAGTTCGAAGAACACCCCTTGATCTCTCAGTGAGCATTCAACACTTCTTCTGAAAATAGAGATATCGGTAACCCATGAAATCGAAATATAAGGATTCTCTTAATCTTACCCAATTGATCTAATTAATGTTGGATGTTTTCCCTACAAGGTGGGAAGAGCCGTTGAGCGGCTTTCTGGAAGAGCTGCTTACTGACCTGATCTACTGGTCATCGAGCTGCTTTCCCGAGCCAAGCTGTTTACTGCAGAGCTGGTCCGCCAAGCTGCTTCTGCCGACCTGCAGAGGAGATCTGCAAGAGGTCGGCCGAGCTGCAGAAGAGGATGCCGAGCTGCCGAGGAGATCGGCAAGAGGTCGGCCGAGCTGCAGAGGAGGTTGCCGAGCTGCCGAGGAGATCGGCA